>SJYC01101187.1:0-47367 GCA_006408675.1 Madoqua kirkii
GGATTTCCCAGGCAAGAATACTGGAGGGGGCTGCAATTTCCAACTCCAAGGGATCTTCCCAATCCAGGGATCGAACCCCAGTCTCTTGTACCTTCTGCATTGGTAGGCGGATTCTTCACCACTGTGCCACCTAGGGCCAGACCCTTCCCAACCCAAAGGAATGACTTTCCTCTAACGGAAAATGAAAAGTGCAGAAAAGGACTGGAGCACAGGTGAAAACCAAGTGCAGCCTGAATGAGTACCATTGATAAAACTGACATCAATAAAAATCAGGATGTAAAAAATGAACATTGCATTTTTATTCAAAAAACTCATGGTCTGCATGATAAATACAGTCCCTGAAGTATCAAAAATTCTTTCTCCTGAAAAATGATTTTCTCCCCCTTAGTTTTAGAATGCACTTACCTCACCTGCCCACACCAATTTTGAACTTGAACTACGCAGTGTCATCTGAAAGGATGCAAGATCAAGGTCTCTCCTGGGGTGGTATAGAAGTCCTGGGTCACACTGGTTGGGGTGGTCTCTGGTCGCGGCTCCCTCCACGTGCCTGGCACAGTTCCTGTGACACTGATGTCCCTGAAGCTGACCCAGCGAGACGGCCTCCCTGTCACAGCTCCCCTGAGAGATGTCCATTTGCCAGGTCCTATGACTTAGCACATTCCAGAAACATCTGCAAAAATATCTCATCACTTGACACAGCAATTGAAACCTGAGGTGCACAGATTAACCGGTATTTCTTTCAAGCATTCACATACGTGCCTCTTTAATTCTGGGAGTGAAGCTTATCCTCCCAGCTGTTAGTTAACACTGCCACCCATCCAGCCTCTTTTGCAGGCACAGCACCATACTCCACACTGAAAATCTCTCTACATACAGGTTCTGGTTTCTCCTGATCTCAGCCAAGAATTATTCATGTGAATCCCAGTTCCCTAAAGATGTGGGAAACTCTACAAAGTTCTTTTAATTATTAAAACACACACACACACACACAAAAACAACATTGGCTGTGCTGGGTGGCCTGTGAGGATCTTAGTTCCCTAACCAGGGATTGAACTCATAACCCCTACGGTGGAAGCACGGAGTCTTAACCACTGGACTGCCAGGGAAGTTTCTATAAAGTTCTAGTGAGCCTGCCAAGGTTGTTGCTGTGGAGAAAGGATGGCATGGGGCAGGCAACCTGAGTGGATGGTGCTTTCTGGATGTATAGGCCCACCCAGAGGGTAAGGCCCACCCAGAGGGTAAGCACCACGTGCAAATTCATGCAGAAGGGAGGGTGTACCCCCACTGTGGCACATGCCCTTCAGCCCCACTCTTCCTGCATCTTTCCAGGGACACAGAGGTAAAGATTTCTTCTGTACTTTCTATAATCACCCTAAATAAATACCACCACCCAAATACCCCACATATAAACATGCTCAAAGCAGAAGAGGGAAATATCCACTCTTCTGCCTGGAAAAATGCTCTGTTTCTAATGGGGGAAACTCTGCTTTCCCTTTTATGTTAAGTGTTTGTCCAAGACATTCTTAGACATTATATTCAAATACCTGCTCAGTTGCTCAGTTGTGTCTGACTCTTTTGTGACCCCATGGCCTGTAGCCCACCAGGCTCCTCTGTCCATGGAATTTTCCAGGCAAGAATACTGGAACAGGTAACCATTCCCTCCTCCAGTATTCAACTACATTTCTAGCCAAATAAGCTGGCCTTGTGAGTAATCCTGTGTGGAGCTTGGTGGAGAATGTGCCTTTTCAGAAAAATAAACCACACATACACACAGACAATACTTATGGAAGGTTTCTCCTCTTGAAAAAGGAGTTTTTCGTATTTTAGTATTAGCTTTTTTCAACACAGGTTTAACTGAGTCTAGAAATTATACTCATTTCCCAACCCTGAGGTCTAGATTGAAGGAGGCGCTGAGGGCCAGGAGCTCGAGCACTGTGGGCCTGGGGCAGCCCCTGGGTGGCTCTCGCACCTGACTGTGTGCACACGTGGGCACCCAAGGCCCTCAGTGTCCAGTGCACAGTGTAACCGCAAATCAGACTTATGTTGCTAATAACTTGTGTTTCCCTACTGACCCACCACCTGCTCCTTGCCAGGTTTCTGAGGAGCTCATAGCATTCCTGCATAATCAAACAGGAAGTCATAAACAGAAGCATTTAGTATTTTAGATTCCATGTGGTTCAGGGCAAAGTTTTTCCTCCAGCAGACCTTCAGTCATGACAATGCATTTTACAGTCTCTCTCACAACTGTCCAACTCCAGCTTCAAGAAGCAAACAGCAAATTGCTGGAGAAGAGCAAATACCTGAACTCGACATTGGGTGCTGCTCTGTTTTAGGGAAGGAATTCTCTAAGTGGCAGAACAAGCTTAGTTTTCACAATTACTATCAATGTGGCTGTTCGTGTACATATCATATAAGGCAAGTCAACAACATCACCAAGAGGCCCCACAGTCCTTCAGTCAGTTTTACTTCCCCAGTGGTCACAACAGATCCCCTTGTGACATCTTACTCCTTATATGGAAACTTTAAAATCAGAAACCTAATGTTTCCAACCAGAAAGTTAACAAGAGAAAAGAAGTTTACACATTGTATAATACATGATTTTATTTACATAACTGAAATGATTTTCTTAGTCACCTTGACTACAAAAGCAATTTGACACGGGATGATTTAATAACCTTTCATAAATAGATTTAACAAATTTTAAAACAGATTGTTACTTAATACTCAGTAATACTTAAATACTTAGTAACTTCTGTGTATGTGCATATGAAAGTTGTCTGAATAGACTAACAAGTGTGAATACCTGGATAACTCAGGAACAGACAGTTAGGTTATGAGTCAGGGGTTAACTCCCCACCACTGGGTCAGCCAGTTAGACTTGGAGTTCTCTCCCTTATGAGAACAAACCTGCTACAGCCTCTCACACTGAGTAGGCATTGTTAATAACTTGAGAAAGTTTCTCCCTATTTCTGCATTTAACAAGACTATCATTAAGCACATCTGAAACCCACAAGTTTACTACCATGGCTAAATATCTGTAAAAGAACTTATCACAGTGTGTCTGAACAATGGCCCAAACTAAAGCCATGTTGCATTGGCAGTTAAGTGTTTTTCCAGTGCTCTCCCCGGTTGTGTGCACACACGCACACACATGCACACACGCACACGCATGCACACACACACACACACACACACACACAGCTCCTCCACATAACTCACCCAAGCCTTCTTGGCCACAAAAATGCCATAATTTTACCACTTTACCACTTTGGTGAAATGGCTGTAAAATCCAGCATTTTCATGAGACATCGTTAAGTTCTTTCACAGTGCTTTAAGTTTAAAGGCCAGGCAGTGTTTTGGTAACTGACCCTCTCCTGCAAAGTGACAGCGTTGGGACAGAAAGAAGAGCCCCCAGGACTTCCCGAAAGCCACCTCCGCAGGATGGGAGGAGTGCTGAGTGTCTGTGACCACAAACAAGCAGTGAAGAATGACAAGAAGCTTATGAGTCATGGGCAGAACCTAAGAACAAAAATGTCTTGCCATAGCAGCATTACGTTACAAACATAGGATGAGTGGACACATGTACCTTTTCACACAAGCTCTATAAGAGCCAAAACCCTGTCGTTTCCCCATCAGAATTGTCATCAGAGGTGTCACAGTCCTTGGTCATTTGTCGACCCTACTTCTAACTGAACTAGCTGAAACCGAGCCCAAGTCCCAACCACAAACGTGTGAGATGAGCCTCTGCCACTTTGGGGCACTGGATGGGTGGGTACTGAAGACTGTGGTGGGGGGGGTGGGGAGTTCGCGGCAGCCAAGTCTCTGTGTTCAGAATCCTTGGATATGAGTCCACTCCACTCCAAGGTCCCCTTCTCCATACACTTCCCATCACAGGGGTGTGATCTCTCAGACAGGTGGACAAATGTGTCCTAAAAGCCCCCTCCCCTCACACCACCTACCTACATACTAAATGTGGCATCATGTCTCTCCATTGTGCTAAACCTAAGGATCATTTTAATCTAATAAGAATCAAATGTCTTCCTAAGAAAAGGTTACATGATTAAAAAAAAAAAAAACAAAGAAACAGGATATTGAAGGTTGCGCCGAGGCCTGTCCAGAAGTCCCCTCTTCCCCTCCAGCCCTGGTTGGGCTCTGACATCCCTATGCGGCCTGGCCGGGCTCTTGCTCTGAACAAGGACGGGTCATCTGGGCCAGGTTTTTTTCCCCTGCTGCCTTTTTTGGTGTGTGTGCTTCATGTTTAAATCATGTGGCCTTGTTTGGAGGCAACCAGAAAAAAATCAAACAGTTCAGGTAGTGAGTGAGGGGCCCATACGTGTGAGCTCAGAGTGCGTGGTGCCCGCGCGTGCACCGGCTGGGCGCTGCCGAGGGCTGAAGATGAAGGAACACCTACACCGTCCAGGGCGCTACATCTGCTGGGTGGCAAGACCGCCAGCCAGTGTGAAATGTGCAAGTAGGGGCCGGCAGACCTTCTGTTCTCAGCATGTTTCTTCCCCTCGCGAGTCCATTACTTTTCACAAAGAAATGTTAACTATCAAATGCGTCCATTAACTGTGCCGCTGAGGGTGAAACCATCCAGTTAGCATATACACTATCATTTGCATATCTCGGACACCCAATGTTGGTGCCAGCGGCTCTCGTGAGTGGTACAGGACTCTCTTCAGGCCAGTTCGGGTCTGACATGCCTAAAAATGAAAACAGATCATTTGTTCTGCGCTGAAGAACCCAAACTTCATGTGCAGACAGTAAGGCCTTGGCAAAACTCCCTTTGAGGTTCAAACCAAACTTCTGGTTTCTGGGCCAACTGCCTGCAGGGTTTCATGCTCCAGGTTTCCAAAACACGGGTAATGTTTGGGGGAAGGGGGGAACATCACATGTTCTCTTGGTAACTGTAGCTTACCAGAAACTACCAATTTTGACTTTTATAAGCTTCAGACTCTCAAATCTAATCTGACCTGTTTAACTCTTTCTGTAAGACAGCATAAAGCATCAGCACCTTGCTGTACTGCCTGGCTTACTGCAGCAGGAAGCTTCTATAAAAAGTGCTCTAACGTAAAGGAGCCTACTTGTCTTCCATCCCAGCCTACTACAGAGGAGAGGATCTTCCAGATCAACGGTGCACACAGCCCAGTCCCAAGCGTCAGTGGGACAAATGGCAAGGAACACTAGCCAGCAAGGAATGAATGACCCAGGAGGCATGCAAAAGGAACAACCTCGGCTGAAAAAAGCTTGAGACTCCAAGATTTCAAAACACTCCATGATGAAGTTAGGAAACAGGAAAAAAATTTCAAGTATTGAAGACAGAGAAGGAGTTTTGGCAAGAACCGTATTTACTGTCCATTGCAAGACCACAGCACCACAGACTATGTTCTTTCAAAAAGCATTTTGCTCCAGCTTTTAGCACTGACTTCGTAAGTGACAACTGTCATGACAGTGTGTGATACAAAGGATGTGAAAACAGTACTCTGTGTGTGTCCCCCCGCCCCCGTCAATGGTGGTCCCCAGCACCGGGTGGCCTCCAAGCCCCACCACCCCCACTCACCCAGACAGAGCCTGGGGGGATGCTGGCTGTGTTCTCAGTGCAGGCAGGGTAGTGCTGGTTCTGCCTTTCTAGATTAAATGCCTCCCCAGGTCAGGAAAATGTACCCCAGTAGTTAAATTAGAAGTACCATGACTAAATCCCCACCCCGGAAATGACTGAGTCATCATTTCTCAATAGCCCCTGAGAGTTATGCCCCACCCTCTCCTCTGTCATCTTAAGCTGCTGGGCAATGTGGTCATCACACATATTTTCACATCCTTTAAAAAAAACATAGTTGTTTAAAAAAAAAATGCCTGAATGTAAACGGATGCAAAGTCAGACATTTACAAACAAAAAGGTTCAGAGCAGACTTTGGTTTCATTCAAACCAGAAATACTCTTAAAAAGCATTACAGAGAATAAGGACAGTGCAGAGAGCAGGAACAACGTGGCTAGAATCTAGTAAATGCATGTGAAATTCTACCATAGAGTTTGTTTTCAATCCACGTGGAGGGGAGGGTGCGAGGGAGGGGAGCGTTATTACAGTCCACCAGGGGCGTCTCCTCCTCCGACAGGCCGTCGTCATACAGCAGGGAGTCGGATGGGGTGGACGCAGCCAGGTCCAAGTAGTCCTGGAAGGGAGAGAGAGCTGGTCACCCCTGACGCGGGCCCCTGCTAGACACACCCACCTCACCCCACCACCCACGCCCTGCCTGAGAGCAGAAGCCCCAGCCGAGTCCCATCCGGCACCTATCAACCTCTTGGGAGATCTGAGCCCCTGGCCAGGGTTGCCAGCACTGAGTTCCCCCAGCCTCTGCCTCGTCCAGCCCTGCTCTGTGGTCCTAATCACAGAGAATCACCTCCTTGGAGGCAGAAAGGTGTTCATTCGTTGTCCTGGTCCTCTCTCTGCAGAGCTGGGGGCACCAGCCCTGGCACTGGAGAACGGGCCTGTTTATAAAACCTGAGGCTCTGGGATTGCAGCCCCGTGACTCATGTGGGAAGGCCAAGACACATTCCCCATCTGCTCCACACTTTCCGGCTTCCCTCCAGGCACTCCTGCCATCTCCAACTTCAAGTCAGGACCAAGAAATCTGAGTCACCGGTGTGGGTTTTGCATAAGATGCTGCTAGAGGCTTCAGCTCCCAAGCAGGATGATTTGGGAGGACCAGCTACTTCCACTGCCCTGGATAAAGGTGTCAAGAATGCTTTCAGTGTGTTTCTGGCTGGTTCTCAGCACTGTTCTAGGAAAGCTGACTGTAGGCATCAGCTATTTCCTCTGTTTAGGGTGAATCACAGGATTTGCCCAAACGATACAGTGAGTTTGGTTTTATTTCAAGGGGTCCAGTCCATGCATCTTGCTTTCCATGTTTGGAGAAATGACAACTTTCAGTAACTGTGTTAATGTAAGGATGAAACTACCAGAGGGCAAGCAAGGTCTGTGTCTATTTTCTTTACTTGCATCCCCAGCGTCTAAGGCAGAATACAGGAGGCAGCCCATTGCCCAATCAATATTAGTGGGAACTGTGCTGACTTCCTCCATCACCTAGAGTTGTAAACTGGAGGCACACGGATACGTTGATTGGCCCACACTGAGCTTTTGGAAATTGCTATAAAAACTGGGAAACATAAACATCCCTGAAAATGCAAAAGCCCTGGCATGCTGGCACTCATATTCCTACAGGTTACGTGTGTCTATGGTGAGAGGTCCTTCAGAGGCAGCTGGTGGGCTGCTATTTCTCACAGTTTCCAATGCTCCCTTCACTTTCCACCTCTAGCCAGACCCTTCATAGAATCTGAATTTAGGACACATTCATTCTGACTCTACTTTTTCAAGTTCCATTATTGAAAATAATTTTGTTCGGCTTTGGAATATCTTCTTCCCACCCCTGTCTGTGGAGAGCTCTTCCTAAGTGTCAAAGTAAAAATCCTGGAAGTCCAAGAGGCCTGGATTAAGGATAAAGGCTCGTGCCTGCCCCCTCCACCCCCGCGCCCGGGGACGACATGACCATCTCACTCTGCACAGCCGCACTCTGCCTTTGCACTGGGAATTCCACGAACCGAGGTGAGGGAGGTGGCACCAGGGATTGGCTCTGGGTACTCACTCTGCTCTTAACCATCATCTTATCCAGGTCTTTGCTAATGTCGGCAAACACTGGCCTCTTGTCTGGTTCCTGCTTCCAGCACTGCAGCATCAGACTGTACCTGGTGGGACAAACAGGTGGGTGATGGCAATCCAGCAAGGACTGCCCAGTCGCAACCACCACACCCAGTACAGTGTGCCCTGGGCCCCAGAGGCTCTGCTCCCAAACCCCAAGGCTGTTTCTGTGTCACTGACATCCTCCTCTGAGCTGGGCCAGGGTATGATGGGTCAGCAGAGGCTCACAGTGTCTGGCACTGTGGACCAGCCATGCTCGCTATGGCAGCTAACACACAAATGCCAGTCCTTCAAACTCTTATGAAGGATGAACTGAGTATGAACACAAACACCTGCCAAGCACACTCTGTCTTGCACCTCTCTCTTCCCCTGGGGCTCTGGCAGGGCTGCAGGGGCCACCCTATGGGTGAGTGCTGGGCCTGTGCCTGCCAGTCCAGGGTGCCCAGGGAAGCAGTGCCTACTCACCTTTCCACTCCCACAGCCCCAAGCCAAGCATGTGGCAGGTGCATGCCAGACCTTGTAGAATGAACGGACCAGTGTATTTTTGCCCGTGGACGACTCCCTCTCATGTTTTCTCAACCTGTCCTCCAAGGATCATCTGATGGAACTACCATTTGATGAGAAGATTCTGGTGCCCTCGAGCTGAAGTCCAGGTGCCACCTGCCTGCTCTTTGCCTGCCTTGGTGTCTCCACTTGGGGGCTCCCCTGTATGCGCCCCTGGGGCCATTCTGAATTACCCTCCCCTCCCTAAGCACCCTGGGACGCGTCTTCAGCCTTGGACTGAGGCTGCTCTCTCAGTTTGAAGCACCCCCTGATGCTTCCACCACCTCTCCTGGGGTCCTGCTCCCCCTCAGACTTCTAAGTCCCCCCAGGAGGCCCACCCAACCCCCAGTGGAATCTGGCTCCCCAGCACCGGCCATCATGCCCAAGGGTGGTTCTCTGTCATCTGTGCCTTGGTCTCAGCCTGTCGCTTCCAGCTGCCCAGTTCGCCTGGGGCTGGCACCCAGGGCTGCCCAGCAGCGGGAAAGGATGAGTGCACATGACCGCCCCCTGCCAAAGCCCGGAGCGCCAGTGTCTGGGGAGGCTGGACCAGAGGAAGCATGCTCACATCTCCTCGCTGCAGTTGTCTGGCCTCTCCATCCGGTAGCCTGTCTTCAGAAGGTTGAAGAGCCGCTCAGGAGGAATCCCAGGGTAGGGGTTGCCACCCAGGGTCACAATCTCCCACAGCAGGACGCCAAAGGACCACCTGCGGAACGAGAGGGCCAATGAGTGGCTGCACTGGGTCTCTGGCACCCTCTGCACTCCAGATATCCTTCCCCTGAGCAGCAACAGGACCCGAGTTCCCTGTACAGAGATCGGTCCAAGTGCCCAGGGTTTCAGCCTGGGCTGACCAGACAGATGGAAGTGGAATGGAGGTGGGACCAGGTGTCTGCCTGCCCCACCCTGACCTGCCGACAAGCTGCTGCCCAAGCTCAGCCCCCACACCCAGAAGGGGCAGGTGGCTGACCCCTGAGGTGAAGCTCTGTAGCATCAGAAACAGCTCAGGGAATGCAATCGAGCACAGTGAAAAGCAGGTGGAACCAGGGCCATGGGGCACGGGGGGCACTCTGCAAAACCCCTTCACCTTTTCTGTGTGCTTGGAAATCTTCATAAGATGTTAAAAGGAAAAAGCACTGCAATGGGAAAATACCTAACTGTAAGGGAAAATTTACTGTGAAGTGGGACAAAATCATATCACAAAACAGCATTATCACACAAGCCCACTTACAGTAATTGAGAATATATACCTGCATGCCATGGACAACTGTAGGCAAGGCCTGTGAGGGCTGGCCCTAGTTATTTAGGGATGGTGGGTCCCAGTGACGTTTAGTCTCTTCCTTATGCTCTTCCCTGCATTTCCAGTTGTTTTACAGTCAACTTGGTAATCAGGACACAGTTGTTAAAACTGTTTAAGATTGCCTTTTCACAGCCTACCTTATTCAAAATATGCAAAGCTGTTTACAGCAGAACATTTGGAAGCAAGTCTGTTGTGGTTTTGAAAACAATCAAGAATGTAGTTGGACTTGGAAGACTGAGTTTTGGTCTTGGAGCATTTTGGGGTACCGGAAACCCACTCAAGGTCACCCCACCCTAAACCTCTCTCTGGGTGGGGACCAGTCCCCGGGGACCTGCTTGAAGCCAGCTCATACTCAGTCCCACAGAGAGGGAATTGTTTGGCTGGGACTGTGTGTCACTGAGATGTCCAAAGAGAGGGCAGGGGAGGCGAGGGGGTCTGCAGCCACGGCTCACGCCCTCATGCATTCCACGGTGGCACTCAGAACTAACTGCCTGGGTCCTTGCCATTTGCTGTGTGAGTACACAAAGCTCCCCCACCCGCAGCCCCCCAGTTTGGGGAGGTCACTCTGGACGGTTGGAATTAGCACTCAGGGCAGCTCTGTTCCCCAGTGGAGCTGCCCAGACAGGTGCATACGTGTAACCTCCACCCCAGGAAGGCAACATCCAGACTCACACATCACTCTGGGTGGTGTAGATATGATCGAAGAGGGACTCGATGGCCATCCACTTGACTGGGATCCGACCCTAAGGAGGGAGTGAGAGAAAGGCATTAACGTTGCTCTGAGGTCCTGGGACCTGGTGTAGGGGGCATGTCTCAGGCTCTTTCAGCTCTGAGGGGACGCCAAGTAATGACTGTAGTATGTTCCTGGGTCCAGACCAGCAGCACAGCCTCACAGGGGCTGGAGTCCAGCCCCACCTTCCTGGGCTTGGCTGAGACACCAGAGGGAGTCAGTCGGCCTGCCCACAGCTATACAAGGTGTGCTGGTCACGCACCACTTCCCAAGGAATTGATGCTGAGTGCAAGCCAGGCCCCACTGTGGCCACTTCTGGGGAGATCAAGGGCACCCCGAGTGCTGCCCAGTGCGTAGGCTGGAAGCACTTCCATCAAGATCTCCCTTGATATCTGAGGGTGAAGGAGTTTGGGAAACCGACATCCAGTGTTTCCACCTTGGGAATTCCTGACACAAACGAACACACTAAAGGCCCTTCTGAGAAGCTCTGAGGGAAGAAATCAGTGTGTCTTGAGTCTGGTTTTTCCTGCTTATTTTATCCCAGGGCCCTTTTAGCATCCTCTGAAAGACTCCCCTCCATCATGGAGAGGCTGGGGTTCAACCTAACAAATCCTTTCTAATGCAACTTAAGAAACAGCTTTTTGGTACAAATAGATCAGGAGGCTTTCCCAGTGGCTCAGAGGTAAAGAATCCACCTGCAGTGCAGAGATGCGGGTTTCATCCGTGGGTCAGGAAAACCCCCTGGGGGAAGATGTGGCAACCCACTCCAGTATTCTTGCCTGGAGAATTCCATGGATAGAGGATCCTGCTGGGCTACAGTCCATGGGTTGCAAAGAGCTGGAGGTGACTGATCAATTAAACAACAACAAATAGGTCCGCCTCAAGGCACAAATCAATTTTTAAAAAAGCATTTGCTTTGGATTTTAATGCATTTATTATAATTCCTTTTTTAAAAAAAGTACTATTTAGGATTCACACCCTACTTGAAGTGTGACTGCTTCAAGGGTGTGTGTTTTCTAACAATGCCACCCACAGGCTGTGCTCTCAGAGGCCGAGCTTGGGCACCTTGTGCTTCCTTGCTGGGTGACACAGGGCCTTCCCTAGGACCAGTGCATCAACAGAAGTTCCATCCACCCCCCTCTAGGGTATGGAGCACCCCTCTCCACTTCCCCTTCAGCATGTCTAAGACGTGCTGTCCAATGGAAACCCTACAAGAAATCAAACGTCATCCTCACAGCCCCGGGAGCAGCTGGGCTTCTCTCATCCCTCAGAGTAAAGCTGAACTGTATGTTGTGGTTTCCTGCTTTTCTTTTTGAGCAGCTCTGTTCTGAATGCCAGCTTAGCTACGTGTTTTGAGGGGGCCTGTGATCTGCCCTGTCTAGTCCGTCACAGGGGGGCTACTGGAGAGGGGTTGAGAGGGTAATAGCACCAAGAGAGTCAAGACCAATCTCACAGGGAAGGGGACCACACCAGGGAACCAGGTTTCCCAAGAAGGGCCCCGAACCACCTGTTTCAGTGACTTAGAAAAAGCTTCCCAAATCTCTACCCTGTGACTCCAGACTTTGTCTCCAGGACCTTCCTGATCGCCTTTCAAACTCACTTAGTCAGCACTTCCTAGGCCCCTGGACCAGAAGCATACCCTGTTGTAAAGTGGTTCATGCCTTCTGTGAAGACTGACTAGCAAGCTTGGGTTTAATTCATTTTTTTTCCCCAAGCGAAAGACTAAAGTTACACAGAGAGTAAAACAGTGACCTTCACTCTGCAGCAGTGAGAGGAACAACTGCAGACAAGAAGACTGTTATTTCTGCAGTGGTAGGTGACCTTTAGAAGTGGTAGTGATGAAAAGCGAGAGAAGCTGCAGGAACCCCGCTCCCCAGTGGGCAGCTCCAAAACAGCACGTGTGGCTGTGAGGAAGAGAAGGAACAGGCTCAGGACTGAGTCCTGCTCTGGGTCTCTGGGGAGCCAGGACTAGGGAAGAGTTCAGGGATGAAGACTGGAAGTTTACACTCTAAAACCCTGCTTTATTTTCTTCAGATCAAAATCTGTCCCCACTCTGTGGGCACCCTGACTACTGCCCTCTGCCCTCAGGCCAACACACCCCAGGACCTGGTACCTTGCTCCTCTTCACATAGGAATCCTCCTCATAAACATCTCGGGACAGACCAAAATCTGAGATCTTCATCCTGCGGCCTTCAGCTACCAGGACGTTTCTGGCTGCCAGTCCCGATGGACGAGCTGCAGGGAAGAGAACAGCAGGGACCCCTGAAACCTGGGCCCATCGCCGGCAGAGGGGGTGCGGGGCTGGGGTGGCACGCACCTTCATCTCAGCCAGGTACTGCATCCCTCGTGAGATCTGCCAGGCAAAGGAGATGAGGTCGCCCATGGTCAGGGCCCGCTCCTCAGGGTTGTCCAGGTAACTGGAGTTGCGGCTGCCCCCGCTGCCCACGTAGCCAGGCCCCGCCTTGCGGCTCTCTCGGAGGAAGCCCCGCAGGGAGCCATACTTGGCATACTCCACGATGAGGAGCAGTGGCCCTGGGGGCAGAGCGGGAGGTACGTGGACTGGCTGCCTAGGTGGCCCTGGGCAGGCGGAAGCTGGGGCAATCGCTTCCAGCAGCCTGACGACTCAAGCCCCAGCTCACTCTCACATCACTCTGCTCTCCACCTTGCAGCGGTATGTTGCTTCAGCCGTGTCAGACTCTTTGTGACCCTACAGACTATAGCCCGCCAGGTTCCTCGACCATGGGATTTTCCAGGCAAGAACAGTGGAGTGGGTTGCCATTCCCTTCTCCAGGGGATCTTCCCAACCCAGGGATCGAACCCAAGTCTTTAACGTCTCCTGCGCTGGCAGGCAGATTCTTTATTACTAGTGCCATTTGGGAAGCTCCTCCATCTTGCAGGGGCTTCGGATTCCAAAGCCAGCTGCCTGGACGGTTGACTACAACCTCTTTCCTGGGTGCCCAGGGCAAGCAGTCACTGCATTTGGAGCTGCCCTGGGAGACAACCGCTGCTGCTCAGATGTCAGGCCTTTCTGCACCCCTGGTCTTGCCACAGTACTGCCTGGGGACGGCTGATGGAGGCAGAGGTTCTGGGCTGCCCATGGCCACCCTCTCCCTGCCCTGCCTGCTCTCGGGCCGCAGTCCTGCCTGAGGCCCGGCCCTGAGCGCTACTGGTGCTGACCGGTGTCCCTGCTGCTCTCTCCCCGTCGGCCTCCCATCTCCCTCACACACCCGCCCCCCATACACAAAGTGGGAGGCCCCCAGGGTGGCAAAGCAGTTTTGGAAGACCAATAGAGCAAGATGCTCTTATGTGAACAATGGTGATGCTGCCGCTGCCTTTGCCACCCCAGGCTGGGGTGGGGCTGAGATCACCTGGAGATTATGGCATATCTAAGTAGGTGCCCAAGAGACACTGCTCATCTCTGGACTTCCCTGTCTTAGGGGCTCGGCCTGGGGCAGGGTGCTGACAACCAGGATGTCGCGAGTCCTCATGAAAGGCCCAGGGAACACTCCAGTGGCATCCCTCATGGTCCACTGACACACAAGTTCCAGGCAAGGGTCACAGTCAGAGCCATGCTTCCGAGAAGAGAGAGGACAGGGGCCAGAGAAGAAAAGGATGGGGAAGAGGGACAATGCAGATTGGAGTGGCCCAGAGCCCCTGGCCTGTGCCCGGCAGCTGCTAGTCCCTGGCTGCTCTTACCGTCCTGGCTGCAGGCCCCATACAGCTTGATGACTTGCGGGTGGTTGACCTGCTTCAGGAGGTTGAACTCTGATAGCAGGTCCCGCAATCGCTTGGGGAGGCGTTCTCTGAAACGCACAGAAACAAAGCAGATCACAAAGCCCCTGCTACCACCTTGCTAGGTCACAGATGCACACAAGGGGTCTACACAGACTTGTCTCCTTCCCAGACATCCTACCCAGGTTCAGACTGAGGCCTGCCAGGACTTCACTGCTTGGGGCTACTCTCAGCCCATGGAGGGTCAACAGGGGCCTCAAGTGCCTCCAGGGAGCAGAACTTTCCATGGAAAGCCTTCTGGACTGGGCTATGCACGCAAATGGCATTATTTCCCTGCAATCACCATCTCTCAAAGACAGAGGTGCACAAAGACACCCTCCCATTAACCCTTTGGGGGAGGTAAAGGGACTCCCTGGTGTCCCCAAACACCTGCTGAGCAAGCACTTGGCAATGGGAGTGTGAGGCCCTGGAGAAAGGTAAAGGCCGTGAGACTTCACAGAAATCCTCTTGCCACACTGAGCATGTGAGTCTCAAGGGCAGAGAGAGTTGTGCTCAGGAGCTTGGGTGTGGAGGTCTCCTGGCCAAACCATCTTCCTGGGTCATGGCCCCACATCCCACTGCCCAGCTGTGCCACAGCCTCTGGCTGTAGACTTGTCTGGAAATAAGACGACAGCTGGGAATGGGGTATTGGAACACTTTGGACCCCACATGGGTGACCCAGAGCCAGTCTCACTGTGCCCTCTTAGGGCCTGGGGTCTCATAGACAAAGGGTGACCCCAGTCTGAGGGCCTGGGTAAGTACATAGAAGTACCAAGCACTGCGTGGCTCCCAGACTGCTGAAGATCAGTGTGCATTAGCCCAAAATGTGCCCAGTGCATGGCCACTGGGCCCTCAGTTGGTCCAGCCAAGCCAGAGTTGGGCCATGGCAGAGGACCGTCTACCCAGTCCCTGCTGAGAAGCAGCAGTGAGGATACCCAGCTTGTCGCAAGACTGGGGCAGTGCTGCCTGCTAAGGGCTGGCTGGGGGGGAGGGGGGGGCGCCACTGGGCAAGGCAGGGCCCTTGGGGGCAATGGCAGTCCTTACAGGTGGTCTCTTCACTAGGACTTCAGTGGACGCTGGCGAAAGGAATGAATTGGGCAGACTGGGGTGGGGAGAGCTGTCAGTTTTTAACTAAAGGGCTTTTAATTTAAACTCCGATCTTTACCCAACGTGGATACAGAAGCAGCATGGCTCTGGAAGCTTTCAAGGTGGGAATGTCTTACCCCGCTTCTCCAGGGACCACACCAGCCCATATCATCCATGGTGGGGGTCCCTAGACTGCAGCCGCTCAGGAAGAGTAGGGGTGGGGGACTGGTTCTTCAGGAGGCAGCAGGCTGACTGCCAGAGTCCTGGCTATCACTAGGACTTCATCCACCCGCTGGGGCCCCCGCAGGTATGAGTGGCAGAGCCCCCTCTGTGTCCTGCCCGGTCAGGTACCTTTCAGCATCTTCACAGCCACAGTCGTGTACCCCGCTTTGCCTTTCAGCCGGAAGGCTGTGGCCTTGACCACTTTTCCAAATTCGCCTTCTCCCAGAGTTTTTCCAAGCACCAAGTTCTTCCGTGGGAATTCCCATTTGGGATCCTCCTACATTGGGTGTGAAGGAAGAAGACAGAGAAGAGAGATGGTGAAGGTAAGAGGAAAGGAAGAAGGCAAGAGCTGGCGGACAAGCTCCAATGTGCAGAGTGGTGACAGTCACCATGTCCAAGGGCAAGACCCCACAGTCAAGCCCTGAGGTGCCATGACAAGATGCGTCCCCCCACAGGAAGGCAGGTGTTGCCACAGACCGGCTGGACTCTGTATGCTCATACCCTCACTGGCTTCCACCTACTGCACATGCCCTGAGCCACCCCAGGCCCAGGGCCTAGTATCTGCAGTGAGGGACCCAGAGTTTTCTCAGCACCCACAGGTGCTCACAGGGGAGCACAGCCTGTTCCCTGGGAGTCAGGCCCAAGCCTCATGGTGCCGCCTCTGCTTTGGACACCAGGCACTGCAGCGGCCCAGGCTCCAAAACTTCCAAGAGAACTCAAGCAGCACCTGTGGCCCCAGTTGCCTACCACCCTGGACTCCCAGCTGCAGGTGAGGGTGTAAGGACACCTTCCTGGTGTGGCAGCCTCAAAGTTGCCACTGTGCCCCTCAGGAACCCCCGCCCACCCCTCCCTGCCAACGTGTGGAAAAGTGTGCTCCCCCACAGCCCAGCCACTGCCCAGAACCTGCACACACCAGCCTTCCCAAAATGCCACGCCCACTGATGATCCCTCTGGGGTGAGGCCTTCCCAGACCCTGAGGCTGGCTCGAAGACCTGAACTCGGGATGCTGAAGCCTGTCTGGAACCTGCCCTCCCGTCAGCACCGGGTGCCCAGGTCCCCAAGTCTCGCTGCGGCTGGGTGTGGGTGTGGCTCTGGCTCCAGGGGCTGCTTATATGATGTGCCTGCCAGGCTCACCTAATCCACAGACACACCACCACTGGGGTCCTACTGCCCCTCAGGGACCAGAGCCCTGTGTCTTTACGTCTGGGAGCAGAGGCAGCCTCCGCTCAGCACCATGGCCAGGGGCGCCTTCCAGCCAGCTCCCCAGGCGTCCTTGTGTCTCAGTTTCCCCAAGAACCCATTTTGCTTGTTCTTTAAGTTGCAAGAGTCAGTCGTGTCTGTCTCCCATGGACTGTAGCCCATGAGGCTCCTCTGTCCATGAGATTTTCCAGGCACTGGAGTGGGTTCCCATTTCCTCCTCCACCAAGAACCCATAGTCAGGCTCAAATGAGACAACACAGTCGCCACCGCCCTGGTGTCCACACTGCACTGGATAACAGCTGACTGCACACAGAGACTGGGCTAAGAGGGGATATCATTGATTTGTTTCTCTTTAAAAGTGCTAAAAACTCAAAAGTGTCCTCCCCACTTTATGTAAAACACAACTAAGGCCAAAGGGTCGAATAATGTGTCTAAGGCCTCAGAGCTGGTCAGTGTGGCCCCTGGGCCTCAGGCCCAGCTCTGGCTTCTCTGCACTCTGGGCTGGAGGCCAAAAATGGACTGTGGCCCCCCACCCCCACCCCAGAGAAGAACCGCTCTCACTGTGCATCTCGCACAAAGAAGGGCATATAAGGGAATCAAATGGCTCATCCCTGGGCCACGAGGGCCATTCTCAGATGTGGTGGCCACAGAGGCCTCCCTCCTGACTTTGCTGGTTCCAGTCACTCAGCAGGTAGGGGGTTCCAATCACTCAGCAGCCCCCAGTCCCCGCAGCATTTCAATCTCCTCAGCAAGCACACTGGAGGGCAGATAGGCAGAGGAGCCGCCTGTTGGACAGGAGGTGGTGTCTGAGGCTCCTGCACTGACCGCAGGCCCAGACCAGGCCCTGGAGGAGGAGGCTTGGGCTGACTCTTCCCCGCTTAGCAGGCCAGTCACAGAGTCCTGGGGCCGGGCTCCCCCACAGATGCCTGAGAGGCCTCTCAGCGCCCCCACTCTCCAAGCCACAGACAGACTCCCCTCCCAGCTGCTGCCACCAAGGCCAAGCCCCCCACCTGCCAGTCTCTCTCGCCTGGATGGGGACAGTGTTTCATCACGGGGTTCCTACCCAACAGAGCAACCTGGGGAAATGAAGGCAGAACATCGGCTTCCAGCCCTGGGGGTCCTACCTTCTGATAATAAAACTCACACTCCTCCTGGGGGCCACCCCCCAGACTTCGTCCTCCAGCACTTGGGGCCTCTGCAGGAGAGATCTCAGGCGGGTACAGCATGGCCTGCCCTCTTCTTGGAGCCTAACGGCCCAGATGTTGCTCATTTAAATCAGCGCCCATCCTTCTCCACCCTGCTTCACGCTCTCTGCCCCACCCCTGCCTTCTGCCCTCCCTGAAGGGCAGCTCAGTAGAGACAGAGGACGGCTGGAAGCTCACAGGGTCCTCCTGGTGGGCAAGGGTGCACTAGCCCAAGGGGCCCTGCACTCTCTGTCCGCCTCCATCCCTTCCCCAGCGGCCCTAGACCAGAGGCTACCCCCACAGGGCTCCCTGGAAGGGCTGCCTCTCTGGCCCTGCTGCCACACAGAGAACCTCACCGGGATCTTGAAGGTGTCCACTGAGACCTGGTTCTCCATGGAGTCCAGAGAGGCCGGCGGGCGCCAGACGAGGAGTAGCTGACCGGGAAGGCTTGGGCGGGTCGGCGGAAGGTCATCTCGGCCGAGGCAATGGGCGGCTTGTGGGCGTTCTTGTGGTAGCGGTGGATGCAGAAGGTGGACAGGAGCACAGATACGATGAAGGAGAAGAGCACGGCCGCCGTGATCACTGTGCGGCAGAGCTCATCACACAGGGAGTCTGCGGGTAGGCGGGGGCCGTGAGAGACGACACCCCAGCAGGGGGACCCCCAACACCCAACACAGCCACACCTGTGACAGCCAGGAAGTGGCTGCTGTGACCGACTGTGAGCTGCCTGCCAACCCTCTGGACCGGTGGCAGGCACTGTTCTGTATGTTTTTGCTACAGGAGACTGTTATTGCCCTTTTCTGGAAGGAATGAGCATTTATAAGCAGCCTGCCTGAGGTCACACACCAGAGGTTGTGCACCCCTGCACGCCCCCGCCCCAACCCTGGAACCCTGCACTGAAGCCAGAGGCCCAGGGGCCCTCGGGGTGGGAGGAGAAGCTCTTCTCCTGCGCTCCTTATATCTTCTATATTTTATGTTCAATATATAGTGGAGAGGAAAGACAAGTAGCCCAGGATCTGGGCCGTGCAATGACCACTCAAATGCCAGAAAAGCTCCCCATGTGTTCAGTGGGGCCTCCCTGTTCCAGAAGAAGCACCTGGAGGGTGCTGAGAGGGGGAACCCAGCTGGCCAATGCCACAGGCCCAGCAAAGGCTCTACACAGGGAAAGCCTGAGGAGATGCCGAGTTATGTGGTGGAAGAACTAATTTTTCAGTCCAATCTTTATTATAGAACTTGAGGCCAGGGAATTCTTTGGTGGTCCAGTGGTTAGGACAGGGAGCTTTAACTGCCATGGCCAAGATTCAATCCTTGGTTGGGGAACTAAGATCCCACAAGCCTTGCAAAAAAAAAAAAAAAGGAAGTTCGGGCCACAAGGCGGTCTTAGTAGCCCTGAGCCAGCTCCTTGTCTGCACACATGGGGGAACCAAGACCCAGGGAAGGAGAAATTCTCCTAGGCATCTCTTCCTTCCTGCAATCGTCTCCCTCGCTTCCTGGAGGCTCAGGGAGGCATCGGGATCCCAGCCAGCTGTGCCCACCACCGGCTCCCCCCACCCCCCAACCGCAACACACCCTGGCTGTCCTCCGGCTCGCAGAAGCACTTCTTCTCCTCAGGGAAGCAGTTGCAGATACCGAAGCCAGCTTTAATCCCCCGGCGCTCCCCAGGCTCGTGCCCACCAATGATGCTGCCGCCCCCTGAGGACAGACACCACCCACTCAGCAGCCCACTCTCAGCCTCCAAGGGGACCTGGCCAGCCAGGACCACCAGACAGGATCCTGAGAGGCCCCTCCCCACCTGATGTCAGCACTCTCAGGCCCAGGGAGCACAGTGAGCTCCGAAGTCTGGGTCACCCTGGGCAGGAGCCTCAGCATGCATGCGTGTGTGCTAAGTCGCTTCAGTCGTGTCAACTCTTTGCAACACTATGGACTGTAGCCCACCAAGCTTCTCTGTCCATGAGATTCTCCAGGCAGAAATACTGGAGTAGGTCACCAGGCCCTTCTTCAGGGGATCTTCCAGATCCAGGGATCAAACCCGCGCATCTCCAGCCCTGGCAGGTGGGTTTCTTTACCACTAGCACCATCTGGGAAGCCCCAGTTGCAGCATGATGGGCCCCCAAACCAGCTCCCTGGCCGCATCGGGCAAGAGGAGGAACCCGCAGGCTGCCCTGGGCCCTGGCCAAGGTCCACACTTGGTTACTCTTCAGAAGCAGAAAAGCGGTAGCGGGGGCAGCTGGGAGTCAGCAAAACAGGGACAGGAAGTCGTGCCCCATGAGTTGGCCAGGGCAACACTGGAGAGTGTGGGTCAAGCCAGCAAGCTCTACTTTAGGGGGAGGAGCGCCTTTATTCAAACAAAATGTTAGGAAAGGGCTCGGCACTCAAAACCCAGGAACTCGGCTGGTCCGGCTGAAGTCCAGGCGAGAGTCATTACTGGCCACCCCCTCCCATCCAGGCTCCTGTCCTCAGGTGCAGGCTCATCAGGCTGCTTACGGAGGCAGTCCTGGGGGCAGATGTTGGGGTCTCTGCTCTCCACGGCGTCACAGTGGCCATCGGGGCAGGTCCTGATGCTGGGGGAGCAGGTGGAGAAGTTCCTGGTGATCCCTACAACACAGAGCGGGCAGGTATGACCACAAGGGAGCAGCTGCCCTGTTCGGACTGCAGAGCCAGGAGAGTGGCACCCCAGGGCCTTCCAGGTCAAGCCTGTATCCCACCCCATCCCCTGCAAGGAAGGGCAAACTGAGATCTGAGCAGAGAAGAGCCGCACACAGTGCCCCACCAGCAGGGCATCCCGAGGTGCAGGGCAGCCAGGATGGTGAGGCCCGGAGGAGCCAGGCAGTCCCAGAGCTGTGCCAGGCTCACATCAGAGAGGCCAGAAGAGGCTGGGACCCTCTCCAGGCCGCACTGTGGGTGGGACCCTCAAGACTGGTGGGCCCAGCTGGCAGCCAGCCACTGTCCGCACCCAAGCCTGCCCAGGTCCCTCCTATTTGGGTCCACGTCCCCTGGGCAGGGACCTCATGGATAGAGCCTCTCTGAAGACCATTTTGGATATTTTGAATTATTTTAAGCTTTGTGTTTTCATGAAATAAAGCCAACTATAAATGGCATGTCAACAGTGTAGCCTCTCTTAATTCCTCCAGTTCTTGGATGCACAGAAATATTACCAAGAGATCTTCAAAAAGGGTCTGTGAACTATGTGTCTAAAAGCATTGGGTGAATGGGGGGAGTGGGGAGAAGGGATAGTCAGGGAGTTTGGGACATACATGTAAACACACTATATTTAAAATAACCAATGAGAACCTACTGTATAGCACATGGAACTCTGCTCAATATTCTACAAAAAACCTCAACGGAAAAAAATTTTGAAAAAGAAAATATACATGTATATGTATAACTGAATCACTACACTGTACACTGGAAACTAACATAGCATTGTTCATCAACTATGCTCCAATATAACATAAAAAGTTCAAAAAAAGAAGGCGTGGGTGAATACAGTAGTTCAGACAGTAAAGAGTCTGCCTGCAATGCTGGAGACCTGGATTCGATCTCTGGCTTGGGACGATCCCTGGAGAAGGAACTGGCTACCACTCCAGCATTCTTGTCTGAAAATTTCATGGACAGAGGAGCCTGGCGGGCTGTAGTCCACGGAGTCGCAAAGAGTCAGACCCAAGTGAGGGACTAACACTTTTACTTTCACATTCACAACTGCATGTGTATTTATGTGTATATGGGTAGAGAAAGGGATATATACATGTTAATTACCATCTGGTTTGGGCACCAATACAGAAATTCAGAATTTTAGAATAAAGTAAAAAGAAAACACACATATCTCAACTTTGGCTCCAACCTTCTCAAGTCTAGAGCGAGTTCAGCCTCAGGCGCCTGTGATCCCATCTGTGATAAACAGTTGGAAAGTTCCCTGCTCCCTGGGCTCGTGACCTGACCACCGTCTCCCGGCATAAGGAGCCACGGCAGGGACCAAGCACAGGGGAAGACTCGATGGGCAGGGGTGGGGGGTGTCGCAGAGGCTGGCAGGGCCCGCTCGCACAGACCCCACTCCCACTCAGCCCGCATCACCCCCACCGCCCAGCTCTGCCCAGGGCCTACCTTTGCCGTCTCCCTGCCTCCACTCGCACCTGCCCGTCAGAGAGCCCAGGCCACCGCATTCCTCACACTCGGGCCGCCGCTTGCTGACCGCGCAGGACAGGGGGCAGCCAGGCTCCTCAGGCACGTCTAGGGGTGGCAGAAAGCAGTCCCAGGAGGCCAGCCTGCCACGGACACCCACGGGTACAGGAAGCACTGGCTGAGCTGTCCCCACGAGTTGAGCCCAGAGGGGAGGCAGTCACTAAGCTCCGGGGGCACGGGGTGGTGACAGGGCTGCTGGGGGAGGGGTGACATCCCAGTCACACAGTGGGGGCAGCTAGGGGGCTGAGTATGGAGTGGGGATGGGAGGTGGCCAGACTCAGCCAGGGACACACAGGGCACCCAGTTAAACTTGAACTTAGAGAACAGTGAATACCTGCTTTGTGTAAACCCGGCCCTAATACCGCAGAGACATAGGGGAGTTTGTTTTTAACATGCTGCAAAGGCTACATGAGACGTACTTACACCACAAAAATTGCTAGCTGTTTACCTGAAATTCACACTCAGCCCGAGTTCTATATTGTACCTGGCAGCCCTAAAACAGGTGGGCAGGTAGGACCTGCTGACAGAGGCGATGGGCAGCAGGGGCCACCCACAACGCTGTCACTCTGGACTGAACTGTGTCACCCCCCTCTCCCCCGTCATCCTTCCAGTGCAGGTGTGTGCTGTTTTCTCATCTTACAGAGGCGGCTCAAGGAAGCCCACCACTTGGCGATGGGGTACAGGACTGCACCCTTCTACAGGAACAGCCCGAGGCTCTGCCACGCCCCGTCCACCCTGACCCTTCCCGCAGCCCGGGCACTCACACGTCCCTTCCACGCTAACGAGCAGCGGGGCCTGGGCTTGCTGGCGGGTTGGTTTCTCGGCGGCCACCACCGTGTACTGGAGCTGGGCACACTCGGGCCGCTGCAGGGCCTCCGTGTCATTCACGAACAGGGTCCCCGAGGTGTCCTCAGCCGAGGTGACCATCCCCAGGGCGCTGCAGTTGGTGCTGGAGGGCTGCAGCCTGTACTGCACTTGGACGCCGCTGAACTCCTGGCAGTTTTCCACGCAGACTTTCCCGATCTAGGCATGGGATCAGGGAACCCTTAGCTGCGTGGCTGGACCACCTGGGACAGTGGCTGGAGCTTGAGTGGACAAGTGGCTGTGCCAGCTTGAGTCCCAGGACAGTTTCCCACTCAGCCCAGAGATGGCAGCCCCCAACCTCCCCATCTTCCAGGCCCCTGGAGTCTGTAGACCCATCTGCCTACCTGGCCTGGCCCTGCCCAGGCCATGACACCACCCTTCACCCCTGTTTCTGGGAGCCGGAGGTGGAAAGAACACAGGGTTCCGGGCTTTGGTTTAGGGACTGGCCCTCCATGGAGGCACTTGCTGGTTTGCCTACTCACCCCTCACTTGCTCCCTCATTCAGGCACAAAGGCAGCCTGGATGCCTCCCACACACTTCCCTCTCTTCTGGGTAGGCCCGTCGTGCTCTGGGGATCACTAGGGTCCAGTTTTAGTGTCCTGTCTGGGTCTCCTGCCTGGTCAGCCAGAGTATGGCACCTGGGCCACAGTTCACATAGGAGGGTTACTGTCCCACCTGGGACCTGGAGCCTCCTAGGACTTGGGCCAGAACCCCAGGGAGAGAAGGGATACTCCTCTGTGGATGCCTCACTGCCACAGTGGTCACTGGGGCCTGGAACTCTCCTTTTCCCTCCCTCACCACCCAAGTTGGAGTTAGGGCTGCTGGGGCTTGAGATCAGAAGCTCTGACTAGTCAAGGCCGAGGGCTGGGGGACTGGCGGCAGGCATAGGGCCCCCTGCCTGCAGCCACAGGCCAGGCCCTTGCTCAGCCTTGCTCCGGCCCAGGGCAGAGCCAGGCTCCACCAAGCCCACTCCCGATACCACGACAAAACCACCTCCTGGGCTCCGAGCACTTCCTTGTACACAGCAGGTTCACTTCCACTTTCTCCTGTGATCCTCAAGATTGCCTGAGCTCACCACTTTCAATTTATAATCATACTGGGCTTTTATAATACCAAGGTGGGGCTGGAGAGAGACTGCAGTGTGTGTAAGGCCCGGATGGGACTCAGGTCCCTGCACCCTCCTGAGTCTAGGCTCAGGGAAAGACTTAGTGGGCAGGGCTGGGGGGCATCGCAGAGGTTGGCAGGGCCCGCCCTCCCAGACGCCACTCCTACTCAGCCCTCATCACCCTCCCCACTGCCTGGCTCTGCTGACACACCCCTGGCAATGTTTGTGCCAGCCACAAGTCTCCTTGGACACCCCTCAGGTTCCTCTGCTTCATCACCTCTCACCACCCTTGCCCTCTACCTCCAGGAAAGGCCTGGCAGGGGTGGCAACTGGGGAGTCTGGCTGTGTCCAAGGGTGGGGCTCTTCTTGTGCTGGGTCCTGAGTGGCTGCCAGAGTGGAGAGGGCACAGGAACCAACCTCAGAAACTGGCAAAGCCACTGTCCTATTTAGAAGATGACCCTAAATGGGACATGGCCACAGCTATGCCATTAGGAGAATGCAGTATGTTAAGTCATATGCTTGGCATAACCGCAAGTTAACTTTAAAAAGAGCTTCAGAGAAACATTCTAGAAAGAACTGCACCAAATCGCTAGACACTGGCTGATATGAGGAAATGAGATCGCTCCTGTCTATCCCTTTTATCCTTTTGATGAATTCTTACTGCTGCTGCTAAGTCGCTTAGACGGCAGCCCACCAGGCTCCCCCGTCCCTGGGATTCTCCAGGCAAGAACACTGGAGTGGGTTGCCATTTCCTTCTCCAATGCATGAAAGTGAAAAGTGAAAGTGAAGTCGCTCAGTTGTGTCCGACCCTGAGCGACTCCATGGACTGCAGCCTTCCAGGCGCCTCCATCCATGGGATTTTCCAGGCAAGAGTACTGGAGTGGGGTGCCATTGCCTTCTCCCAACTTTTCCTTTGTTCCTACTACTAATCACTCTTTTCTGATGACAAATGCAAAATAAGCTCTAGCAAACAGACTTGCAGGAAAGTAGAAGCACTCCCTGTCTTTCCCTGCAGAGGTCTCCACTAATGCCTGTGTTTGCACACTCGGAAATTTCCGGCAACGAAGACTTGGTTTTGAACATATGGAGCCACCTGAGACCAATACTTCTGCAAAGTACTTTTCCCACTTCATTCACCAGGAACGTATTTCCAAGTTGGCACAGATTTACCTGGCACTGCTCTTTCATTAGTAAAAAATGTAAAAATGCCGAGAAGGGAGAGGGCAAAGAGGGGCCCACAAAGCCCACCAGCCCCTCTTACGACTGCTCCATTCTCCCACGGCCTCAGCCTCCCTGGCTCTGTGCCTGTTGCTCCACAGGGAGCAACTCTGTGTGCTCAGGGAGGGGGTGTCCACACATGTCCCCTATGTGACCCCCATCCTAGGGGTCCCTGCTCCTCCATTCCCCTCCCCAGGTTGGCAGGAGGCCAGGAGCTCACCTGGGCGAAGCGGTGGGCCCGCCTGCTCACCGAGAAGGAGTAGGCGCTGGGCAGGCGCAGGCTGACTGGCAGCACAGACACGTTGAAGTGGAGGAGGACGACACCCTCGCCTGGGCCCTGGTAGTCTGAGTCGTTGACCAGCATGGCCAGCTGCACAGCCCAGCTCTCCGAGATGGGGAGGCTCCGGTTCAGAACCAGCCCTGCGGGTGGAGACATGTGATGATGGGCAGGGGCCCTGCCCAGGGTGGAGACCACTGCCCCACGCTGCTGCACATCTCCCCTGCAAAGCATTCCCCGGACTCATGGGCATATGTGTGCTTCTACCCACATGGTACACAGACAACAGATCTGGCGGGAGGCACTAAGGTTGAACTACTTTAAACGTGAGTCACTGTGCTGAGCTGAGCCCAGAAGACCCTCCTCAGCTGGGAGTAACCTCAGTGAGGTGTGTGTGTGTGTGTGCATGTGTATAAGAAAGATGCGTGTCAGGGGCAAGCACACACAGGTAAAGACCCACTACCACCACCATGACCACCATCAAGGTCCCAGGAAGACTGTCCTGGCCCCTGAGAACTTCTTGCAACAGCACCAGCCTCCTGTGCACCCTCAGATTCCACAGGGCTCAAGCACCCAGGAGCTTCCACACTCCTGAGCAGTCACCGTGTGCCAAGGTTAAGATCCGATTTAGTGGCGCACAATGGAGGTGAGGATCTCTGGGAGCACATGGCGTACAGAGTGAGTGTGCAGGGGCAAGGACGACATTTCCCCTCGCACAGAACAGAGGTCATCAGAGGCTTGGTGAGGAAGGAGAAGATGGGAAATAGGATCAGGCCAGGCAGAAAGGGGTAAAGGCACCAGTGATCCTGGGTTCCCCAGAAGCAGGGCCCCAAACAAGGATCCAAGCACAAAGGGCATATTTGAAAGGTGATCCTACAAAACATAAGCAGGAGGGCAGGTGAGGGAGGCGGAGAGGTTTGGCAACTGATGAAGACACCTCGTCCTGCAGGTGAGCCCTGGGGGCACATGGTGCTTAGCCCTGAGAGCAGGCTCGTTTCAGAAGCCAGACAGGACAGTCATCCCCAAACCCTCCAATTTGAGGGCACACAGCTGCTACAGGACATCAACTCTTGTTAGCAGAGTTTTGCTGGTGGGGGGTCAAGGATCTCTGAGCACTTGGGCACCTAGGAGGTGGCACAGCTGGTGCCAGGAGCGAGAGGGAGACAGGTGTTGCAGGGAGCCCTGGCGTGGTCAGCACAGAGTAGTGTGGTGGGGTCCTGCCAGGGTCAGCCTTGGCCTTGGGGCAGTTCAGGGAAAGGACAGCCTGTAAACACCCACCCAGGTGGCCAGGGTGAGCCCAGCAGAGACAAAGGCTGGGAAGAGGGTTGGGAAGGGGTGGCCCCCTGGGCTGAGAGGGCCAGGACAGGTGTTTACGTGTGCAGAGTGCTGCCCTGCCCCGGAGAGCGGGCCGCCAGTTCCCCAAGGGGGCCCGTCAGGCCACGCTGATCCCTTCTTACTGTAGTCATGCACGGTTGCCCGCACAAAGCTGCCGTTGGCCTGGGCCAGGGTCTCATTGGGCGCATGCTCCACTCGGAAGGTCCGGAGGGCCTTGGCGTCCCCAGAGAGCAGCGTGTTCGTGTACCGTCTCAGGAGCTCCCCAGAGGCTGGCACCACGTCTGCATCGAAGACACGTAACGTGGCTACCACCGTGCCCTGCAAAGAATACGGGGCCAGTCAGGGCCCCGAAAGCCAGAGCCCATAGGAGGGCACGTGGCCCACAGGCGGATCAGGTGTGTGCGGTCAGAGCTGGCTCCAGAGTCAGACTGCCCAGGGTTCAAGCTGCAAGTGGCCCCGCCAGCATGCTTGTCACCCCTCCTGGGCCACTGCACCTCACCTCTGCGACAGGTGCGACGGCATCTCCAGACTTCCCATGATTATGGGTTAGAACAGACGCCCTGGTGCTCTGTGGGACCTCATTCAGGTCCCCACAGTGCAGAGCGGGCAGCCCCGCTCTCCTTTGAGGAAGCTGGGCCCCGCACGGTGGAGGAGTTAGCTCAGTGTCATGGAGTGACAGACGACAGAGCTGGGACCTAAGCACAGTGTCCACCAGAATGCTCTCCTAAAGCTTCTCTGTACCCCAGGCTGGATGGGGTCATGAGAGGTATTCTGAGTAAAGTCACAGGTCATGTCTGACCTGGTCACTACTGACCAGGTTCCACAGTGTCACCATGGAGTTGCCCTCCCAGGCTCATGAGACATTTCCCTATGCCATGTGCTTCCCTCCTGCCCATCCATCCACCAAACCTGTTCCAGGGCGCCCAGAGAAGCAGGCAACCACCATATATCCGACCTCGACCCTCCCCTTGCTCCCACCAGCCAGCCGGCTGCAGGATGGCCCAGGGCCCAGCAGGTGGCAGTCACGCTCCGCCTGCGCGGGCCAGAGGAAGGCGGGGCCCGATGCGCGGGGCAGCGCAGGGACTCCCTGTCAGATCCACTGGCCTGTCTTCCTCCAGCCCGGGGTACCTTCCCTGAACTCGCTGGCCCTCCCTTGAGGGGCTGACAGCCTGAAGAAGGGAACGCCCTCCTGGCAGATGTCCTCTCCTCTCCTTGGGGCAGCGCGCCCCGCCTGTGCAGCAGCACAGTTGCACTCCTCTGATGTGAGCCCTGCCGGTTGAGTCAGAGGCTGGGCACCCCTACCCCCAACCTCATCGGCACCCCAGCCCCATCCCTCGCCCTCCTCCCAGGGCAGGGGTCAACTCAGTGCCAGTGGGGCTGGTCCTCTCTCCTCCTCAGCCGTCCTGGAAACCAAGAAAACCCCAACAGACAGACTGATGGACAAATGAAAGACGAATAACTAGTGGTCAGCCACATGATTGGATGGCTAGGTGGACAGCTGAGCAGACCAAGGAACAGATGACGAATGGAGGGACCCAGAACCCAACGCAGGGACGACAGACACTAGACGAGCACCAGACAAACGCATAGGCACCTCCTTCCGCTTGAACTCCACCACGGCGCTGGCGCTGTTGACGCCTCCGAGGAAGGTGGGCGCAGAGTCGTCCTCGTCGTACACGGTCACGGGGAAGGGCACCATCACCTCCTCCTCGCGGGCGCCCACGCGAACCGTGCACGCGGCCACCAGCTCATACTTCTCCCGCCGCTCGCGGTCCAGGGCCCAGCGTGTGCTCACCTCCAGGCTGTCCGGATCGCAGCGGAAAGGCAGACTCTCACCTGAGCACCAAGCAGAGCAGCAACCCCGGGATGACCCCGAGCTGCGGGGAGGGCGAGCTGCCTTCCTCAGGGGCCCGCAGGCGAGGAGGCAGAGCTGGGGTGCATGCTGGCCCTGAGCCGCGGCCCCTCTTCAGCTCCACACCAAGCAGTGTGCAGTGAAGACTGCTCTGAGCGTCACTGTGCCTGCAGCCTGCACTGGTGCGGATAGGGAAGAGCAGGGACAGCGGGGACCAGGAGGTCTGCCTCAGGCCCTCAGCCCGATCACCTAGGGGGGCTCACCCCTTCACACACCCTGCCTGCCTCCTCTGCGGCGAGGGCTGGCTCCAGTCAGGCTGCAGGCCCAGAGATCCAGCTCCTAGCGTTTGCTGGTTTTCGAAAAACTGTTAGCAATTTTCTTAACTATGGAAGCAAGACATGCTCACTTTAGAGAATGTGAGAAAAAAGCCACAGTTCCACCACTTGAAAACCAACATGGGGGACATTTGGTGTGATTTCATGTTAACACACACATTTCTGACTGCTTGGTTTGGATCCCTGCCCTATACACCTGCAGGCTGCGCGGCCCGAGGCTGAGGGTTAGGTGGACAGCTGAGCAGACCAAGGAACAGATGACGAATGGAGGGACCCAGAACCCAACGCAGGGACGACAGACACTAGACGAGCACCAGACAAACGCATAGGCACCTCCTTCCGCTTGAACTCCACCACGGCGCTGGCGCTGTTGACGCCTCCGAGGAAGGTGGGCGCAGAGTCGTCCTCGTCGTACACGGTCACGGGGAAGGGCACCATCACCTCCTCCTCGCGGGCGCCCACGCGAACCGTGCACGCGGCCACCAGCTCATACTTCTCCCGCCGCTCGCGGTCCAGGGCCCAGCGTGTGCTCACCTCCAGGCTGTCCGGATCGCAGCGGAAAGGCAGACTCTCACCTGAGCACCAAGCAGAGCAGCAACCCCGGGATGACCCCGAGCTGCGGGGAGGGCGAGCTGCCTTCCTCAGGGGCCCGCAGGCGAGGAGGCAGAGCTGGGGTGCATGCTGGCCCTGAGCCGCGGCCCCTCTTCAGCTCCACACCAAGCAGTGTGCAGTGAAGACTGCTCTGAGCGTCACTGTGCCTGCAGCCTGCACTGGTGCGGATAGGGAAGAGCAGGGACAGCGGGGACCAGGAGGTCTGCCTCAGGCCCTCAGCCCGATCACCTAGGAGGGGCTCACCCCTTCACACACCCTGCCTGCCTCCTCTGCGGCGAGGGCTGGCTCCAGTCAGGCTGCAGGCCCAGAGATCCAGCTCCTAGCGTTTGCTGGTTTTCGAAAAACTGTTAGCAATTTTCTTAACTATGGAAGCAAGACATGCTCACTTTAGAGAATGTGAGAAAAAAGCCACAGTTCCACCACTTGAAAACCAACATGGGGGACATTTGGTGTGATTTCATGTTAACACACACATTTCTGACTGCTTGGTTTGGATCCCTGCCCTATACACCTGCAGGCTGCGCGGCCCGAGGCTGAGGGCTCTGTCTCTGTTTCAGTTTCCTCGCCAGAAGATGAAGTGAAGTGAAAGTTGCTCAGTTGTGTCTGACTCTTTGCGACCCCATGGACTACACAGTCCATGGAATTCTCCAGGCCAGAATACTGGAGTGGGTAGTCGTTCCCTTCTCCGGGGCGGGGAGGGGGGGGTCTTTCCAACCCAGGGATCGAACCCAGGTCTCCTGCACTGCAGGTGTATTCTCTATCAGCTGAGCCCCCAGGAAAGCCCCAGAAGACGAGACGCTGTGTTCGTCACCAGACACTGCTGTAAGTTCAATGACTCACTGCAACCTGGTGAGGGGAGGACCAGTAATAAAACAACATACTCTTCAACCCAAGCCTGTCCTACAATTGATCCTCCAGAAATGACCCAGAAAGGGGGAAAAGTGGAAAGCTTGAAGGTCAACAGTGACCACCCCATAGCCAACCGCAGGAGGGCTGTCAACTCCACTTGGAAAAAAATCACATCAAAGCCACATATTACACGTGAATTACACGTTTCCCTCTATTGCTTATGGTTACAAAAACAGCTTTTATTTTTCTTTTAAGTGAAAAAGGCAGCACACTAAACCATAAGCTTTGGGGACAATTTTGTACAAAGACATCCATCCCTGTTGCAGAATAAATGAAAAGACACTGAGAGTGTGAGTGACTACCTTCCTTACACTACTGAGGTTTCCTCGAATGTTATGACAGTGTATGGGTGCCATCAACCTGGTGGGAATCCAGGCTTCATTACCTAGCCAACCAGTGTAGTAAGTGTCCCCTTTAAGTCCCCTTAAAACTGTCTAATGGCACCTCACTCACAGCGGCTCAGTTGCCTTCTCTCATCTCCACTCAAATCCAGTGCCCTTCCCCTACCCCATATCCATGTGGCCTCCCTAGGGCCATCGTATGTTAGGACCGTCTTGTGATGAGGTCCATTGTCCTTACAGTGGCTCAGGGGGAATCCTGGAACCATGCTTTGTCCCCTTGTGAATCTCTCAGCACCCCACATTCAACTCCCCAGGAAATCTTGCTGGATCTTCCTGCAAAAACATGCCCAGAACCTGCCTGCTTCTTGTGGCCTAAAGGCTTCCACCTTCACCCCAGTCCTCATTCTCTCACTAAAGGATTTCTCCTGCCTCTTAATTGTTTTCCTGCTTCCTCCAAACCACTCACCCCAAATCATTTCTCACATATCAGCCAGACTAACCTTTTAAAGGGAAGTTATATCCTGTCAATGACAACCTCCTCCTGACCCCTGCAAATACCTTCTATGGCTCCCTAATCCCCTCACCAGGAAGTCCAGCCCCTTCCCTTGAATTTTTCTGCCCTCAGCAGCCTCTGCCCTCCCCTCCAGCTACACTTCCCCCTTGGCACTTTCAAAGGAGCTCACCCTGCTTGCTGGGCACCCTCCTTTACCTTGCTCCGGCCACCTGACTTGGGACAGTGGTCTCTATCACTCTATGCCCTCTCAGCTTTACCTCCCACCTAGTCCCTTCAGAGGCCACTGAACGTCCTTAGCGTCTGTGTGGTCTCCACCTGCCACAGGCGTGGAAGGTCCAGACAGGCGGGATTTGGGCCTGAACTGTTCACTGTTTCATCCTTGGTCCTGAGAACCATGCCTGGCCTGTGGCCTGCATACATGAGATACACGTGGACCTCCGAATAAATGGATGATGGGGTGGTGCAGAGTCAACCTGGGCAGCTCATGTAGAGGAACCGCGGCACTGCGCCTGGCACTTGGCAGGCATCGAGGAAGGCTCCATGCGGCTGGCACTCACCTCCCAGGAGCCTGTAGGCCACGCTGATGTTGGGGCAGAGGAACTGCACGGGCAGCAGGCGGAACTGGTGGAAGGTGCCGGGGGGCCTGTTCTCCCGGATGCGGAAGGACAGGCCTGACTCGGGGAAGCAGAGCTCCCGGGGCTTGAGGGCGCCACAAGCGGGGAAGGAGGCATTGATAACGGAGAAGTACACTCGGGCACAGCTTGGCCACTGGCACTCAGCCTCACGAAGGGACGTGGGTGACAGGAAGACCCGGAGATAGACAGTAAGCAGTGGGAAGCCGCCGTCTGCAGAGAGACAAGTCAGACCCCACCGGGGTGTCAGCCACACCTGCCTAGCTGGGACTGAATGGGGAGAGGGCAGAAGCTCCGGGCTGGTGCAAAGCCTAGTCCTCACCAAGGCCCGCAGGGCTCTGCTGGGCACCCCGCCCTGGCCCCCACCTCCTGCTTGCCCCCTACGGCCCTGGACTTGGGGTGTGGCAGCCTCAGGGCCCTGTGGCTGTACTCCCTCATCCTAGGGGTGCCTCACAGCCCCACCTCTCTGGTTATTCCAAGTTTCAGTTCAAATACCCTTCCTCAGAGAGGTGCCCTGAGCCCAGTTTAAGATGCAGTGCTTCCCCAAGGGGGCTCTTGGCATCTCAGGAGACCTCCCTTCCCTCCCTCCCTCACTGCCCCAGGCACTTTCTTTCTTTTCTCACTTTTAAAAACACTACAGGGGTGGGATTGGGTGGGAGGTGGGAGAGAGGTTCAAGAGAGAGGGGACGTATGTATACCTGTGGCTGATTCGTTGTGATGTATGGCAGAAGCTAGCACAATATTGTAAAGTAATTATCCCTGAATTAAAAATAAATAAAAACACTTATTCTATTCTATTTTTGCCTGTGTTGCTGCTTGTGAGATCTTAGTTCCCTGACCAGGGACCAAACCCAGGACCTCAACAATGAACGTGCAGAGTCCTAACCACTGGACCCCCATGCCCCAGGGAATACCATGCCACCCTTGCAGAGACACAGACTTCCCCAGCACCTACAGAAGGGATTTCTGGCAAGTTCCATCATGGAGGCATTATAGCAACCCCCCTCAAACCCGTCTGGATCTCAGCTGGGGCGGGGGCTCTTCCTGGGCCTTCTATCTCAGCCCTAGGGAAGTGTCCCCACCTCACATCTGCTCCTCCCATATTCATCAGTCCTCTGCTTCTCCCTAGCCTGTCCTCTGTTGCTCCAGTTCCCTGCCGTGGTTAATAACTCTCCATATAAAGTTTCTCTGTTCTAATTACCATGATTTCTCTCCTGACTAGAGCTGGCAGGTGCATGAGGACAGAACACGCCTCCTATGGAACTCAGACCCTCGGCAAATTCCACTCTGGCATGCTGTTCACAGCACAGCGCCTGGCTCTCAGCACTCACAGGAGTTCAGGGCCGGCGTGAGGGGTCCAGGAAGGCCCTGTCTATGGAGCAGGAGGTGGGGCTGTGATCACCATTTGGTGCCACAAGGCAGTACTCTGCTCCACAAACACCCTCCTCCCAGTGCCAGGGCCGCAGGTGGGCTTTGCTCCAGCGTGGACCCCTACTCTGAGCAGCCAGCCAGGCCTTCCTCTTGTCCACTTTCCTCCCTGGCACCAGGCCCCAGTCCTCACCAGGTGCCAAGGACAGCCTGCTGCTGATGGCAAGGTGGGCTCTCTGTGCAAACAGCTGCTTCTCCACCAAGTTCCAGATCATCCGCTAAATCAACATCTTGGGATTTTTCTAGCCTTTCTTAACTCTTCTCTCACAACCCCACATCTCTGTTAATCCAACTGGAAAAGACATTTGGAGCCAGCATGGAGTGAGCCCCTCAAGTCCTACACTTAAGTTCTCCAAAATCCCAACAGCCTCAGAAGGCCTGAGGGAGCTCAGTGGTCCTCAAGCTCATCCTGGCTCCTTCACGGGCTGGACAAAGAAGACAGGCCAGCCCCACCTCACTCCCTAGGAGCTGTGTGATCGGCGCTAAGGAGGGACAAGGAGAGGGCAGGGCGGGGCATCGGCAGTGAGGCGTGTGGGGGTGGGGTCAGGGCCCCCCTTACTGCGGATGTTGAGCTTCTCCCAGGAGCTGTGGTCCAGGCTCTGGTTAAGGTAGAGAAGCCCCGTGTCCTCCTGGATGCGGACCCAGTCGTTCTCGTGCAGCCGCGTGCGGTAGGCGCCATAGAGGTGCTGGCCCAGGCGGAAGCTGGGCACCTCCTCCGGCACGTCCCGCAGGGCGTGGACATAGAGCAGGGGCGTGCCGGCAGGCTGGTCCACGTATAGCTTCTCCCAGTAAGCATCCCTGGAGAAGTAGAGTCCCAGCGGGGCTGTGGGAGGCAGGGAAACACGTGAGGGAGGGAGGGACGACCACGGTGACCGTGACGGCAGAGCCAGCAGCCCTCCCAGGCAGATCAGCTTTCCCAGCGGCTTGACTTCACATTTTAGTTAATAGCTTCCTTGTGGGCCAAAAAAGAAAACCTCACTAATTTAAAATTCTGATCTAAGTAGGTCTTTCTCATCTGTAGTCCTAAGAACATCAACACACAGTTATCTGTATACCTAAACACTAGCTGCAAATACAATGCTTTAAAACAGAAAAAGGAGGAAGTGAGGAAGCATAAACAGCTACAAAATCATCCTCAATTACCCAAGACAGATAAGCACGTAAACCACTCGGCTTTCTACCAGGCTTCTGCACAAATCACCTGGAGCCAGAGTTTTCAAGTGTACAAGACGCTGCCAGACAAGCAGAGCAGGCAGGGGTCCCCAAAGATGAACTAGGGCACTTTATAAGTAATGATGTGTGCACGCTAAGCTGCTTCAGTTGAGTCCGACTCTTTGTAACCCTATGCACTGTAGCCCTCCAGGTTCTTCTGTCCTTGGAATTCTCCAGACAAGAATACTGGAGTGGGCTGCCACGCCCTCCTCTAAGAGATCTTACTGACCCAGGGATTGAACCTGCATCGCTTACACCACCTGCATTGGCAGGTGGGTTCTGTAACCACTTGTGCCACCTGGGAAGTCCCTATAAGTAACAAAATATTCACCTAAAGTCAAACACGCCTCTACGATAGTACTGAAAAATTCCACTCCATTTATCTGAGACAAATGAAAACATATGTCCGTCAAGTGATTCGTTCACAAATGCTGGGGTTATTCACAGAGTCAAGAACTGGAAAGAACCCAGATGTGCTCCAGCAGGTGATCAGATAACAAACCTTGTGGGAGGCAGGGAAACACGTGAGGGAGGGAGGGACGACCACGGTGACCGTGACGGCAGAGCCCAGCAGCCCTCCCAGGCAGATCAGCTTTCCCAGCGGCTTGACTTCACATTTTAGTTAATAGCTTCCTTGTGGGCCAAAAAAGAAAACCTCACTAATTTAAAATTCTGATCTAAGTAGGTCTTTCTCATCTGTAGTCCTAAGAACATCAACACACAGTTATCTGTATACCTAAACACTAGCTGCAAATACAATGCTTTAAAACAGAAAAAGGAGGAAGTGAGGAAGCATAAACAGCTACAAAATCATCCTCAATTACCCAAGACAGATAAGCACGTAAACCACTCGGCTTTCTACCAGGCTTCTGCACAAATCACCTGGAGCCAGAGTTTTCAAGTGTACAAGACGCTGCCAGACAAGCAGAGCAGGCAGGGGTCCCCAAAGATGAACTAGGGCACTTTATAAGTAATGATGTGTGCACGCTAAGCTGCTTCAGTTGTGTCCGACTCTTTGTAACCCTATGCACTGTAGCCCTCCAGGTTCTTCTGTCCTTGGAATTCTCCAGACAAGAATACTGGAGTGGGCTGCCACGCCCTCCTCTAAGAGATCTTACTGACCCAGGGATTGAACCTGCATCGCTTACACCACCTGCATTGGCAGGTGGGTTCTGTAACCACTTGTGCCACCTGGGAAGTCCCTATAAGTAACAAAATATTCACCTAAAGTCAAACACGCCTCTACGATAGTACTGAAAAATTCCACTCCATTTATCTGAGACAAATGAAAACATATGTCCGTCAAGTGATTCGTTCACAAATGCTGGGGTTATTCACAGAGTCAAGAACTGGAAAGAACCCAGATGTGCTCCAGCAGGTGATCAGATAACAAACCTCGGTCCATCACATCACGGAACCCTATGTAGTCAGGAAGGGGCACAAACTACTGATAGACACGACAGCCTGGACACAGCTCACAGACATCCTGCCACGTGGAAGGAGCAGCACAAAAAAATCACATGGCACCGTGCCAGGCTGATTTTAGGTGAGAATATCAGCCCTGGGTGTTCTTTGGAAGGACTGATGCTAAAGCTGAAACTCCAGTACTTTGGCCACCTCATGCAAAGAGTTGACTCACTGGAAAAGACTCTGATGCTGAGAGGGATTGGGGGCAGGAGGAGAAGGGAATGACAGAGGATGAGATGGCTGGATGGCATCACCAACTAGATGGACATGAGTTTGAGTGAACTCTGGGAGATGGTGATGGACAGGGAGGCCTGGTGTGCTGAGATTCATGGGGTCGCAAAGAGTGACTGAACTGAACTGAACTGAACCAGTTGGGGGTGGGGGAGGCAACAGACTAGAAAAGCAGGGGCCACATTCTGGGAAACATATAGGTTTCATATCCTGATGGGGTCACACAGGCACATCCATTTGTCAGCAACATACAGCCACGATTTCTGCGTTTCAACCTGTGTAAATGCGGCCTAAATCCTCACCGAGGGGCTGTGAGTAGAGCTGTAAAATGCCATGAGGAAGAGGGATGCGGACCATGGCCACGCTGGGTGAACCCACGGAGCCCTCAGCCTATTACTCTCTTGACTTGGCGTATGTTCAACATTTTGCATCATGAAAAGTTATTTTTAAATACTAAGAAGTTTTAAAAAGATGGATAAATGGGCAGGCGATGCTTAAAAAAACCATTGAAAACCTGCCAATATTCTCTACAAGGCACAAAAAATACTACCACACAAACCAAACACGAGAAACACTGCACTTGCGTGTAAGTACGGGTTCTCTTTTCAATCAATTTGTTTCCACCTACATTCTGCTTCTCCTGCAGCCACACCAGGCTAAGTGGTTGGTCCGCTCTGCACAGTGGAAGACTCCCTGGGGCTGCCTGGGTCCTTGAAGACACACTTGTGTGTGGGAAACAAGTGCCAAATGAAGTCAGGTGAGGAGAACAGGTTAAGACCTTTCGGATCCCAAAGTGGTGCAACAGTAAGAAAACAGGTTGCCAGCACTGTGCCAGGTCTCCCAAGGATGACTTCAAAGGCAGCCCAGCTGGGAATGCCAACTTGGAGGGAAGCGTGCATTGATTGGGTCGTGCCCACCCAGAGTGGGTAGTGCCCTGCCAGACAGGCCTGGGCCACAGAGCCAGCAGGAGAGGGAGGGAACAGGAAGACAAACAGAGGGAGAGAGAAGGAAGGAGGGAAAAAACAAAGGAGGGTAAGGAGTAAGGGGGAGACGATGGAGGAGAGAGATGCTTCCGGCATGAAGACAGAGATGGAGAGAGGGGGCTGCAGGCACGGCGCTGACCTGTTAAACCTTTGGAAAACTGCTCCCTATGAGTGCTGTCCCTGGAGTGGGTCCCAGAATCACTGGGCCTCTGCAGGTGAGGTACTGGGAAGGGCAGCTGAACTCCAAGAAGCTGGCCCTATGCCCAAGTTGGGCTCTGCACTGTGGCCTTCCTGCCCTACCGCCTCTTGTGGGAGGGGATCCACCCAGAGCATCATGCTGCCTGCCATCCAAGGGGGTGGCAGTTCCAGGAGCCCCAGGAAGAAGTCACCCTGAGGAACTCTGGGGAGGGAGCGCTGAGACCTGACTTCCCCTGCCGGGGGTCTCACTGGTAGAGATGACGACAGGAGCCGCCCACACATGGCTGGATGCCACCCTCCTATCCCACAGCCTCCCAACTGGCCAGGAGGACATGGGCTGCCTCTCAGGTGCACTCAGGATGCTCATTTCTTTGGGATTTAGTAGCCAACCCTAGCAGGGACGGCTGGCAGCTCAGAGAACTGTGTCAGCCCTAAATGGCCTCAAGACTGGCCTTGTCCAGGCTTCTGTGAAAGGGCAGCCAACGGCATCAGCTCGGAGCAGGCCTTTCGCAAGCTGGGCAGAGTGACGGGCCGCAGCTGACAGATCCTTCTGCACAGCTAGGATTCGCTCCACTGGCGCGGGCTTCCTGAGAAGGACATAGTTTGGGGTCCCGTTTGGGGTCCCAAGAGGACCCGACGGCACTGCTAATCACTGCTCTTGTGACAAAGGCAGAAGGGCCCCTGTGGTGTTTCCTCAGCCAACAGGAGGGAAGGGGCAGCCGCTGAGGGGCTCCCTGGTGGGGCTTGGCTGCCCCTGCCCACTGGTAATGCACTGGAGCCCCACTGCACTGCCTGGTAGAGTAATAACCCTGGGTCTGCCCTCCTCGCAGAAATCAGAAGGGCTCCCAGCCTACAGCGGCCCCCTGTCCCGCCCCTGTAAGGCCAGGTCTGGGAAGGCAGATTTGAAGTGGGAGTCAACCCAGACCCAGCCCTGCTGCCGCACCAAGACAAGTCCCTGATTCATAAGCAGAGCCCGGCTTCCTTTCCCTCCAACACTCCATGTCAGAGGGTCTTGGGGGAGCTCTGGGGTGGGCTGTGGAGGGCGGGGAAGACGATGCTCATGGCCCCGTGGTCAGGAGGAGGAGTGGCTTGCTTTTCCCTCCACTGCCACCTTCTCCAGAGGACCTGGCCCACTGCATCCGCCCACCCTGCCTCTCAAAGGTACAGAGTGGGGTGAGCCCGGCCAGGTAGACCCACAGAGCGCAAGGCCAGGCCCCGTGCACACGGTGACCCTCCGTTTTCTTTGCAGCCTCAGACAGAGCTGCTGATGGGATCACTGCTTTGCAAGCAGACACCGGGGCAGGACAGGAATGAAGTTGTTTGTATGCTCGAGGGCACACACACAGCCAGCCAGGGGATTAGGATTTGGAGGGCCGTCTTTGCAGCGGCACAGACCTCACCGGCCTGCTCAACCCCATGTCACACAGTCCGGAACTCATGGTTAGTGTGCCCACCCTCCACCCCCATCCCAAGCCCTGAGTGGTGACCGCAAGTCAGGGACGCTGGCCTGCAGTAGAAAGCAGTCCCTGAAGGCACACCGTCTCTCGGGAAACTTGACTTTCTGCCACAAAGAGAATGAGAGATCTCCCAGTGGCTTGACAGGGTGGTGGCCTAGTGGCAGTCCAGGCTCGTGACACCATGCTGGGTGGGAAGGGGGCTCTGCTGGGGCCGGGCTGCCAGCCTCTTCCTCATCCTGGCAGAAAGGTGAGCACCAACCACCAGTGATCTGAGATGCTGCCTGCAGGGCCCCAACCCCAGAGCTGCAGGAGACTCAGCTGGTGGGGAGCGGGGAAGCCGAGGGTGGGTGTGGGTGGGTCCCCCAGATGGCCCGCAGCCGAGGGCAGCCTGTGTCTGCCAGCCTGCCCCTGCCACCAGCTCTCTTTGGTGTGCCAGAGCCCTCCGTGGCGAAGAGAGGTCTGCATTCTGGTCCCCGGAGTACTGGCAAGGATGCTGTGGGACACCCGCACCCACGTCAGTGGAGTATCCTGACTTCTGCCTCCTTATTCTCTCAGGATATAACCCCTGTGGCCTTGGTCAGCTGTGCAAGAACCGGCAGCCCTGGGAGCCACCGGTGGGGGAGCCTTGCAGATGGGTCTTCTAAGGGGGGTGAGATGCTCATTCCACCTGCCAGGTGCTGAGGAGCAGATCCAGAATGGGGCTCCTCCCTTTGGGCCCCCTTGAGCACATGTACTTTCAATGGTCGGGGGGCTGGGAGGTGCATGAGCTCCAGGGAGCCGCCACCTCTGAGCTGATCCAGTCCCCACCACACAGGTCTCACGTGCAGGATGAGAGCACCGCCTGGTCTCATATCTGAGCCAGGTCCTACGGGATCCATGTGGGGCCTGGTCTGTTGCTGCCAAAAGGGATTTGTGGGTTGGGCGTTGACTGTGAACAGAAACAGTCTTAAATGCACTTAAAATGCTTCCCAGGTGGTCCCTGCTCAGGGCATGGCCGCCTTAATGCTCCTCCTTGTCACAGACACTTTTAGATGGAAAAACACAGGGTCCAAGTCAGGGAATGAGGGTGTGGGTGCAGGCAGAGCTGGCCTCAGGTGGGTGTAGCCTGGGGAGACCACAGGTCCCCATGCTTGGTTTAATGTTCTCCTGTTGTTGTCCTAAAATAATTCATAATTCCAGAACAATCTGCATGCCATGCTGGGCCCCACAAATGATGGGGCAACCCCAGGGGGTGCAAGAGAAGAGCCCAGAATGGGCCATCAGAGGTGTCCAGTTTCCTGGGCTGTGCAGCCTTTGTAGAGTTCTGGCCTCCTCTGGGTCTCGCTTTCTCTGATTGTGAACAAGAGAAGGGCAGGCTGGGGAGAGAAGTGCCCTGCACTGCCTCGACAGTCACCCCGAGGCTCGAATCCGGACACACTGGCACGTGTGACAGCCGTAGGTACCTCCAGGGCAAGCTACAGATCCCTGAGTCCGCTCAACCCCTGAGCCCCATACCTCTCCCGCAGCTCGGGAACAAAGGGCCCATGCATGTCTGCACGTGGGAGGATGCCTGCCTCCCCAGTTAGGGATCGAAGAGAACCCCAAGACCTACATCAGCACAGGTGTGGCAAGCTGAGGATCCAGCCTCCGCAACAGACCAGGACTGAGATGTGTATAAGAGACAGACAGGGTGGTGGCCTAGCGGCAGTCCAGGCTCGTGACACCATGCTGGGTGGGAAGGGGGCTCTGCTGGGGCCGGGCTGCCAGCCTCTTCCTCATCCTGGCAGAAAGGTGAGCACCAACCACCAGTGATCTGAGATGCTGCCTGCAGGGCCCCAACCCCAGAGCTGCAGGAGACTCAGCTGGTGGGGAGCGGGGAAGCCGAGGGTGGGTGTGGGTGGGTCCCCCCGATGGCCCGCAGCCGAGGGCAGCCTGTGTCTGCCAGCCTGCCCCTGCCACCAGCTCTCTTTGGTGTGCCAGAGCCCTCCGTGGCGAAGAGAGGTCTGCATTCTGGTCCCCGGAGTACTGGCAAGGATGCTGTGGGACACCCGCACCCACGTCAGTGGAGTATCCTGACTTCTGCCTCCTTATTCTCTCAGGATATAACCCCTGTGGCCTTGGTCAGCTGTGCAAGAACCGGCAGCCCTGGGAGCCACCGGTGGGGGAGCCTTGCAGATGGGTCTTCTAAGGGGGGTGAGATGCTCATTCCACCTGCCAGGTGCTGAGGAGCAGATCCAGAATGGGGCTCCTCCCTTTGGGCCCCCTTGAGCACATGTACTTTCAATGGTCGGGGGGCTGGGAGGTGCATGAGCTCCAGGGAGCCGCCACCTCTGAGCTGATCCAGTCCCCACCACACAGGTCTCACGTGCAGGATGAGAGCACCGCCTGGTCTCATATCTGAGCCAGGTCCTACGGGATCCATGTGGGGCCTGGTCTGTTGCTGCCAAAAGGGATTTGTGGGTTGGGCGTTGACTGTGAACAGAAACAGTCTTAAATGCACTTAAAATGCTTCCCAGGTGGTCCCTGCTCAGGGCATGGCCGCCTTAATGCTCCTCCTTGTCACAGACACTTTTAGATGGAAAAACACAGGGTCCAAGTCAGGGAATGAGGGTGTGGGTGCAGGCAGAGCTGGCCTCAGGTGGGTGTAGCCTGGGGAGACCACAGGTCCCCATGCTTGGTTTAATGTTCTCCTGTTGTTGTCCTAAAATAATTCATAATTCCAGAACAATCTGCATGCCATGCTGGGCCCCACAAATGATGGGGCAACCCCAGGGGGTGCAAGAGAAGAGCCCAGAATGGGCCATCAGAGGTGTCCAGTTTCCTGGGCTGTGCAGCCTTTGTAGAGTTCTGGCCTCCTCTGGGTCTCGCTTTCTCTGATTGTGAACAAGAGAAGGGCAGGCTGGGGAGAGAAGGAGCTGGGGCAGGTGCAGAAGGCCTCACCTTTGCATAAGTACACGCGGTATAAAGTTTTCACTTTCAGTTTATAATCGCTGGGGAAACCCCTTCACTGCCCCATTAAACAGGTAAGTACACAGAGGCTGGGAGGTAGGTGAGAAGCCTTCCCAAGACCAAACACCTGGAGGTTGGGCATTTTGGGGTTTGGTACGATGACTAACAAAGCAGCAATGGGACTCAGGACCAGAGCAGACGCCAGCCCCTCCGGGAAGCCCCAGGCCCCACCAGCTGACCACCCCTCCTTGCTGGCACCATTTTGCCAGGAAGGGCTTCTTGACCAACCTCTGATGATAGTCTCCTCTGGAACTTGGGGCAGGTCGACACAGCAGGACTTGCAAAACCTGTCCCACCCACACCTTCTACCCCTGATTGCTGCTGGGTGACAGGGTCCTCCCCCTACACCTAGTCTCACATTTCTGCCTCAACAGGTGTGGCCAGCACCACCTGGGGTTCTGGCCCCTCAAGTTGCTCTGGCACCACACCAGGGACTGAGGAGCTGGGCTTTGCTCTCACAGGAGCGGGGAGGGGTCCTACGCTGCTCATGACATACCTGCCAGAGGCCCAGGTTGCTGCTTGCATTCGCAGAGACCCCAGGCCCCCTTCATGGCCTGTGTGTGTATGTGAGTGAGTGTGTATGCACAAGCATGCAGCAGGAAAGAAAGACAAGCACATGGGCCCAAGATCTCATCTGCTCCCACCCTGCCTCACCCCTGCCGGAGAAGATGTGCAGCTAATGCTCAGTGGGGACAACGGGCTGTCCTGCTCCAAGCAGGGCCTCCTCCAGCATCTTTACAAGCAGAGCCAGCAGGCATGGATGTTCTCATTCAGCGCACGTGGTCACCAGCCTTTTGGTATCCTGGAAAGGCAGTCTTCAATGTCCCACACCTGGCTGGATGTGTCATTTACTCACATTTGTATGCAGAGAGAAGCAGGCCCAAGGCTTCACTTTCACTCATTCAACCGTCCACAAGCTCAGCCCCATGTGAACACTCCTGTGCACTCCTACCCACACCCATCACACTTGCACACATTCTCAGACCTACACAGATGCTGTGAGCCCCTTCCTGTGCGGCGGAGGACCCTGCAGGTGGACGAGGTTTCTGGTTGTCATCCCTCACTTCTGCAGCAAAGGGTGTGGGGACATCCTGCATGCTCCTCCTCAGTCCATGCCAAATGCACGCAGCCCCTTGGCACTAGCGTAGCCCACGCCCTTGCCCCATGATCACCTCCCATAGCCCCCAGATGCACCCACTGCCAGGCTCTGCGCACCAGCCTCAGCTCCCCCGTGTACTAGAGGGTCACCTCCCACTGGCCCCGAGGCTGCAGACTAGTCCTGGCCCTTGCAACCCAGCCAACTTCTCAACATGCAGTGAGCTTCGTGAGCCTACTCTGGGGAAGGAGCCCTTTCCCCAAGCTCCCGCCCTCCGCCTCGGGGTGGCCCACAGAGCTCTCTTACACTCATCACTGCCAATCATCTCTTATGTTAACCTCCTCTGGTCCAGTCGCTGTGTGGGTGTCTCTGGATTGGACCCAGACTGATACACACATCTCTCTTACACTTAGCATCTCACATGCACATTCTCTCACACTGTTGCAGACCCACCCCACCTCCCCCATCCTCTTGCTCATTTAGTGAGACATACCGAGCCTACCCAGCCCTGACTGCAGGCTCACCTCACCAGTGGCCCCTGGTCAGCCCTGGCCATGAGGGGCCATGCACAGCTTCCCTGAGGTTCCTTCGACCTCCCTGCTACCCTCGACAGAGGATGTGCTGCCAGTCTGATCATACCAGCCCAGATCCAGGCAGGTGCTTCCTAACTGGGCACCCTTGACTATTCAGAGTGAGTGGCAGTCACCGTGCTCATCCTACACAAGGCCCTGGACAACAAATGTCCTAGGGCTGCAACGTAAAAGCCAGAATTTGGGGCTCTCAAGAGAAAAACGCATGGGGAGATGGTCTGATCTAAGAACTGAGAGGGGTGACAATGGTACCCACATCTGTGTGCAAAGCATTACCTTCCTGTAAAATCCACTCACCGGGCAGCCCTGCTCCTGCCTGCGACGAGCACCAGATCCTGCAGATGACAGCTTTATTATGGCCCAGCACAATCTCCTTAACAGACAGTTTCCTAATGCCATCATCTTCCCCTGGAACAGGAAGCAGGCCTCATGGACTCCTCCCCGGGGAAGGCCCCTCTCCCTGAGGGCCAGCTGTCCCTGTGGGGGGTCCCCCCAGCTCCACCGCCCAGACAACAACTTTTGGCACCATTACCCTCTCCTCGTCTGCCCCACGCCCCTCCTCTCATATCCTGTTCACATTTTCTCTTTATTCTAGTTGAATATTTGATATGTACAAACAGTATATTTTGCAGAACATTTATGTCAAAATAGTATCCTGCAACAGACGCTCATGAACCCGCGGCCAACTTAACTGGACGTTTAGCAACAGCGCTGCCCCTCCCACACACCGCCTTCCATCTCATCTACTCGCAGCAAACATGAATCTGGGTCTGTGTTTTCCTCGCCATTCTTTTAAAATCACTTTTACCTCCTTCTTGCAAGGCACTTCTTCTGAGCAAAGAATTCTGTGTGTGCATAAGTGCTCACTCATATCCAACTCTTTTGTAACCCCATGGACTGTAGCCTGCCAGGCTCCTCTGTCCATGGAGTTTTCCAAGCAAGACTATCTGGAGTGAGTTGCCATTTTCTCCTCCAGGGGGATCGTCCCGACCCAGGGACTGAACCTGCATCTCCTGTACTGGCAGGAAGATCCTTTAGCAACTGCGCCAACTGGGAAGCCCACTTGGGAAGCCCTGAGACTCCTACAGGACAGTTATTCTATCCTTCAAAAGCACAATTCCACGGGTCCTGCTTCTGAGAGGTCTGCACTAGTTCTAATGGTCCCTTCTTGGTTCTCTCTTCTCTCTGGTGGCTTCAGGACCTCCTGTGTTTGGAACTCTGCCATTTCACTCTGATGAGCCAGCCTGCTCACCCCATGTGGGCTTCCTCCATCTCAGCTTATCTTCTAGATGTTCCCTCCAGAGCCTCCTCCAGCCCTGACTGCAGGCTCACCTCACCAGTGGCCCCTGGTCAGCCCTGGCCATGAGGGGCCATGCACAGCTTCCCTGAGGTTCCTTCGACCTCCCTGCTACCCTCGACAGAGGATGTGCTGCCAGTCTGATCATACCAGCCCAGATCCAGGCAGGTGCTTCCTAACTGGGCACCCTTGACTATTCAGAGTGAGTGGCAGTCACCGTGCTCATCCTACACAAGGCCCTGGACAACAAATGTCCTAGGGCTGCAACGTAAAAGCCAGAATTTGGGGCTCTCAAGAGAAAAACGCATGGGGAGATGGTCTGATCTAAGAACTGAGAGGGGTGACAATGGTACCCACATCTGTGTGCAAAGCATTACCTTCCTGTAAAATCCACTCACCGGGCAGCCCTGCTCCTGCCTGCGACGAGCACCAGATCCTGCAGATGACAGCTTTATTATGGCCCAGCACAATCTCCTTAACAGACAGTTTCCTAATGCCATCATCTTCCCCTGGAACAGGAAGCAGGCCTCATGGACTCCTCCCCGGGGAAGGCCCCTCTCCCTGAGGGCCAGCTGTCCCTGTGGGGGGTCCCCCCAGCTCCACCGCCCAGACAACAACTTTTGGCACCATTACCCTCTCCTCGTCTGCCCCACGCCCCTCCTCTCATATCCTGTTCACATTTTCTCTTTATTCTAGTTGAATATTTGATATGTACAAACAGTATATTTTGCAGAACATTTATGTCAAAATAGTATCCTGCAACAGACGCTCATGAACCCGCGGCCAACTTAACTGGACGTTTAGCAACAGCGCTGCCCCTCCCACACACCGCCTTCCATCTCATCTACTCGCAGCAAACATGAATCTGGGTCTGTGTTTTCCTCGCCATTCTTTTAAAATCACTTTTACCTCCTTCTTGCAAGGCACTTCTTCTGAGCAAAGAATTCTGTGTGTGCATAAGTGCTCACTCATATCCAACTCTTTTGTAACCCCATGGACTGTAGCCTGCCAGGCTCCTCTGTCCATGGAGTTTTCCAAGCAAGACTATCTGGAGTGAGTTGCCATTTTCTCCTCCAGGGGGATCGTCCCGACCCAGGGACTGAACCTGCATCTCCTGTACTGGCAGGAAGATCCTTTAGCAACTGCGCCAACTGGGAAGCCCACTTGGGAAGCCCTGAGACTCCTACAGGACAGTTATTCTATCCTTCAAAAGCACAATTCCACGGGTCCTGCTTCTGAGAGGTCTGCACTAGTTCTAATGGTCCCTTCTTGGTTCTCTCTTCTCTCTGGTGGCTTCAGGACCTCCTGTGTTTGGAACTCTGCCATTTCACTCTGATGAGCCAGCCTGCTCACCCCATGTGGGCTTCCTCCATCTCAGCTTATCTTCTAGATGTTCCCTCCAGAGCCTCCTTAAGCACATGGCAGCCAGTCCCACAGCTCGAGTGGCTGCCTCTGGGCCAAGGACTGCCGCGCTCGCCAGCCCTGACCTCCTCCCGAGGACCAGAGCCATCCCTACCAACTTGCTCCACCCTCTCCCTCATCTCAGTCCAGCTTAGAGGACCACCTAGCCTCCCTGAGTCCACTCTTTCATTTTTATTTTTTGGCTGTACTGGATCTTAGCTGCGGCATGCAAGATTTAAGTTCCCTGACCAGGACTGAAGCCAGGCCTCCTGCTTTGGGAGCACAGAGTCTTAGTCACTGGACCACCAGAGAAGTCCCTCCTTGAGACCACTCTTGACCCCATAGGCCCGCTGCCCCAGAGCAGCCAGAGTCAGTCAGATCAGGTCACAATCTGCCTGAAAGAACTGTAATTAGTGAGAGAAACAACCAATGAATCTAGGAAGGAAGAAACTAATACATAAGTGGCTTCATGGACAGAGTGGCAGGGGGCGGGGGTGAGGGCAACGGCTGGGCATATCTGGAAAGCAGTGAGAATCTGGGATAGGAGAGGGGGTAGGGGATCAGAGAGGTGGGTGAGATCACCTTGGCCAGGACCCCCTGGCTTGGTCTGACAGGCACTGGGAGCCATAGGTGGGTGGCCAGTGGCAGGATGAACCCAATGGAGCCTCGCGGATGCCACCCCAAAACGCTCATGAGGCTCGCGTAGGGCACGCAAAGCCCTCTAGTGCACAGCCCGCCTGGGTGAGGCCCGAGTTGGCATTGAGCAAACAAGCCCTGAGGACAGCAAAGAACGAAATCACTGACCACGGCTCAGGAAATACCGACCCGGTAACTGGGGAACACTGCCAACAGGGAAACATTAGGCAGAACGGCACACATGTGCACACACACGTATGCACTCCCAGGCAGGGCTACCCTGTAGGATGCTCCACACACCCTACAATCTCCATGTTTTGTCCCAGGTGGAGGCTAGTTTTGCAAGGGATTGTAATGTAATTTCTGCTTTTTAGGAAAAAAGCATAGATCAGGAGAGCCTGTGCCTATGAGCGCAGAGAGGGCCCCGCAGGCTAGCCCCACTGTGGCCATAAATGGGACTGATGGGATGCTCCGTACCTCTGTGTGT
>SJYC01101188.1:0-12861 GCA_006408675.1 Madoqua kirkii
GAAAAAAGCATAGATCAGGAGAGCCTGTGCCTATGAGCGCAGAGAGGGCCCCGCAGGCTAGCCCCACTGTGGCCATAAATGGGACTGATGGGATGCTCCGTACCTCCTGTGTGTGGCCATAAAACCATCACCACCATCTCCACCATTACCCAACCCCAATCACCACCCCCAGCTACACCATCACCACTATTCTCCCCACAACCACCATCACCTTCACCCCCCACCTACACAGCATCACCACCACCATCACTAACTTCATCTGAACTCAGCCCTTCACTATATTATCATCCCCACACCCTAACCACCACTGACATCACAACCATCACAACCACACCTCACACCTTCACCCCCCACCATCACCACCACTGCTAACCACGCCTACACCATCGCCAGCCACCGTCACTCCACCCTCCAACCATCATCACCATCATCACCCTGCCAGACATCCAGAGGCTTCCAAAGGAAGCAACTTTGCCATGTTTGACCCACATAATATGTGGGAAGAAAGCTGGACTGGAAAGACCCACCAGGCCAGCCCTGGGCCTGTCCTGCTCACTGCTGTGTTCCTAGAACCTTGCCTGATGCCTGGCACAGAGCAGGCAAAAGGGAAGGCCTGAGTTGGCTTCAGTAACTTGATGGTTTATGGACAACTCACTTTGAGAGCCAGCCACCTCTGTTCAGGGGTCCTGGGCTCAGCTTAGCGGTCACAAGGCAGGGCCTCCTTGCAGGAAATATGATAGCTTGACCCAGTCCTTATGCTGGGAACTGAAGCTTCTGTCTACAAAATCATCGAGAAAACTCTGGCCTGTGCAGGTGTTCCCAAAGCTGGAGAGCTATGTGCATAGGTGGTGAATAAAAGCCAGGGCTGGCTACTTTTACCTGGTGCCCAGTGAGGACGCTAGTCACCACGAGTGCAGCCTCAATTCCAGTCTTAAATCCTTCTTCCCAAATGCTGCCAGCAGCCCTCAGTGGGCAGCCTATGTGCCACTGTGGCCACAAGGCTCAGTGGCCTTCTAGGTCTGGCCTGGGCAACCAACAAGGGCCAGCTGGATGGCCTGGCACACAAGGAGGAGTGAGCAGCCACCCTGGCACACCCGGCGTGCCTGGGGCTCTCCATGCTCCTGAGGATTCTGTCCAGCACAGAGCCCAGGCCCCTGCCTGCCTGTCTGGTTAGGGGCTTCACACACAGCCCAGCTCTGCAGTCTTTCCCCCATCATCCCTTCAGACTGAGCCTCACTGTGTGATCCACAGTGGGCAGGACAGGCGACCTCATGCAGGGGTACTGTGTCTCCCCACACACCTGTCTGCCTGGGCCCTGCCTGGGCAGGGTGGCTGGGGGCCGGAAGAGCAAGTGAAGAGAGGTGGAGAGACCTGAGGACCATGCCTTGCCTCAGAGGCACCACAGACCTGTACGCACAGGCACCTTTCTCCACATGTGAAAAGTTCTGACTTGCTCACCTTGCCTGAGCTCTCACTGCAGACCTCACTCTCCCTGTGTTTCCCAATTCTTGGAAAGAGAATTCACCTCTTGCTCTCAGAATGGAACGGCAACTTGGCTTAGGTCTTCTGACAACCCCCTCCTCCGCCATGCCATCTATATAGTTCTCTGTTGATGGGAGGGAAGGGGTCAGGCTGTGGCTGAAGTTTGGAGTAGTGAGATGTGCACATGAGGTCTGCAGCCCAGCTGCATGGAGCCAGGAGCCCAAACTCCTCCCTTGTGCCCAGGCCCCAACCTTCTGCTCCCAGAGGCCTGGGGACGAGGCTGCACCCAGCAAGCGCCCGCGGCCACCACCCACATCTCCACCCGCCCGGACCAGCTGCAACAGCCTCACTCAGATGATGGACATCCCTGCCCAAATGTGATTTCCCAGCTGCTGCTGAGTTAATCACCAGCCTCACTGGCAGTTCCTTCCGGCTTCTATGCAAAGGAAAAGGCCAATTAGGTTACAATTAATTTCTTAACCCAAGGCAAGGCCTGGCTGGAAAAAGACTGGCCACCCAAGTGGCCTGCTGATGACTGTGTGCAGGTCACCAGGCTCCCTTGGCTCTGCGGCCCCAGCCAATGGCAGGTGTGTCAGCCCCGGCCTGGATGGTGACAGGTCAGGACATCCCAGGCTTTGACTCTGTCCCCCTCACACCCAGCAGGGCACTATGACCCAGATCTCAACAAATCTGTCACCTCACTGGATCTCCTTGAATAGCCAAGGTCCTGCCCATTTCTGCCCCTCCCCCTAGCACCGTTCTTGCCCAGCCCAGGTTTAACATTAACCAGCAAGGGCTTCCCAGAAGGCTCATCAGGTAAATAATCTGCCTGCAATGCAGGAGACACGGGTTCGATCCCTGGGTTGGGAAGATCCCCTGGAGGAGGAAATGGCAATCCACTCCAGAATTCTTGCCTGGAGAATCCCGTGGACAGAGAAGCCTGGTGGGCTACAGTCTATGGGGTTGCAAAGAGTTGGATTTGACTGAGCCTGAGTAAGACTTCTGTTGGGTTGACCAAAAAGTACGTTTGAGTTTTTATGCACGATATAGAAAAACCCAAATGAACTTTTTGGCAAGTCAGTGCATTCTTGCAAATGCTTCATGTGCTTTACCCTGCTGAGGGACATGGCAACTGCCAGAGGTAAGGACAATTTCTGGTTCCTGTCTTAGAGGAGGGAAACCAAGGCAGATAGAGGCTACCGTGCCCAAGACCACACAGAGTGAGTGAGCCAGGACTTAAGGGTCCCACTCTTAAGTGTGGGTGGCCACCAGGCCCCTCTGCTCAGTGACAGCTGTGCACACATGCAGAAAAGCCAGGGCACCATGAGCTGGGACGCCAGGCCACCCTCCACCTGCTTGCTGACCAGGTGAAAAACACAGCCTAAATAATTCTCCATAGCCTTCTTCAGCCTCCTCGAAAAGGCAAGTGCCCCTAAAGGTCTCCTCATGGAAATTTGCTCTTTCATATCTCAGTGAAACAGAGCAAAGGCCCAGGAAGGCATGACCAGGTGGGAGTTTGCTCAGCCAGCGCTGTCCAACAGGGACCGACATGGTCAAGGTTGCTGAATGTGCAGGCACCTGGGGATGCTGGGGGGGCCTGATGCACCCATGGCCCCTGGACAAAGGACTGAGCCTTGAGGGGTCCTTCTCTCTGCCACCCTTAGATCCTACTATTGTCAGTTTGATCCCCAGGTCAGGAAGATCCCCTGGAGGAGGAAATGGCAACCCACTTTAGTGTTCTTGCCTGGAGAATCCTATGAACAGAGGAGCCTGGCAGGCTAGAGTCCATGTGGTCGCAAAGAGTAGGATACAACTAAGCATGTGTTGCATGCGCTCATACGCACGCGCGCGCGCACACACACACACATTTCACCTAGAGAAGTGAGTCTAGGTAGAAAGGAGAGATTTTCAGCATGAGTCATGAAAGCAGAGAGAGAAGTGCCGAGCCAGGCCCAGGCCACGCTCCTTGTCTGCCTTGCCACATGCCGGCTCAGTGCTCAGCCTCTCTGCGTCTGTTCCTAGCTGTGGACAGGACAGGGATCCTCCCTGGAAGGGCTGCTGGGACCAAGCGCCTACTGCTGGGAGCCAGAACCACTTCTCCGCCTTTTTCCCTCCCTCTTTTTTTTTTTTTTTAAACAAAGAACACATGGTTTATTAAAGACAACTTGTCATCAGCAGCATTTACTCAAAGAACAAAACGGATGAAAAATAAAAGCAGACTAACATTCTGACCCTTGGAGTGAGACTGACCGAATTCATTCAGCCCAGTGTCCAGAGTCCTAGGGGCAGCTTCCCAGGAGGAAGCTCGGCACCTCCCTTGAGAGTCTTGGGAGGGGGAATTGCCAAGGGCAGATCCTCCCATTGGGGGAGCTCAGTCTAACCTGGGTATGGTCCATGTGCTCTTTTGACCTTCATACAAGGTCAAGGAGAGGGCACTGGGCCCAGGTCTGCCACTGAGGCAAATCAGATGCAGTGATTCAAGGAGAACGGTCCAGGAAAGAGGCAGGCAGAGGGACAGGCAAGAGGGGGTGCACTGGGGTCCTGGGCAGTGTCTGCTGGGTCACGGGCTGTGAAGGGATCATGCGGGGGCTGACCACCAGCAGAGACGCTCTGGGATGAGGGCGAGCCAGGCTGCTGGGAGGAGGTGTGTTTCTGCCCCATACTGGGGTCTTTACACTCTAGTTCTCCCTTACACTCAGTTCTATTACAGAGCTCAGAGCTCCCCCAGCCAGGACCTCCTGGAAAACAAATCAGGAAGGTCCCAGAGGCAGGGAGAGAGGATGCTGACTGACTCTGGAAGGTCAGGAAGACCATGTCTCCAACCTGCTTCCGCCTTTCCTGCCTTACCCTTCATTTCCAAATCAAGCAATTGCCAACCTGCACTAAATAACCAGGAGTCTGAATAAAGAGCAAAAATCTCCCAGATACTATGTGGCAAGAAGAAGAAAAAGGGAAGCATACAAAGTCCCAGAAGCATCCATGGGACAGCCTGGCAAGGAGCTGCCTCCTCCCTGACTGTTGAATGAGACCTCCCTGGGCCCACAAAGGCTTCCTGCTAACCCTGGTCAAGGCAGCCCCACCCTGAGCAGGGTCCCAGTGCTCGTGCAGCTTCTGGGTGTGAGGGCTGGGGCACACTGCTTTGGTACATTGTGCTGTCCCAGGCAACAGCTTCAAGGGACTGGCGGCATGACATCACACAGCGGCAATTACGGTAATCAACTTACCCCAGATCTGCCTGGTTATTTTTAGAGTCTGGATTGAGGTTTAGTAAGACAAGACAGCCCTGGGTTCTTCTATTGCTCAGTCCTGCCTTGTCAAGTGGGCTGGGTGGTCACTGGTCCCCAGAACCCCCCACATTCCTCCCCAGCGCCAGATCTTCTACAGGATGGTCCTTCAGTTCAGTTCTCAGTTGCTCAGTCATGGCCGACAGTTTGCGACCCCATGAATCGCAGCACACCAGGCCTCCCTGTCCATCACCAACTCCCAGAGTTCACCCAAACTCATGTGCATCAAGTCGGTGATGCCATCCAGCCATCTCATCCTCTGTCTTCCCCTTCTCCTCCTGCCCCCAATCCCTCCCAGCATTAGTCTTTTCCAGTGAGTCAACTCTTCGTATGAGATGGCCAAAGTATTGGAGTTTCAGCTTTAGCATCAGTCCTTCCACAGAACACCCAGGACTGATCTCCTTTAGAATGGACTGGTTGATCTCCTTGCAGTCCAAGGGACTCTCAAGAGTCTTCTCCAACACCACAGTTCAAAAGCATCAATTCTTTAGCACTCAGCTTTCTTCACAGTTCAACTTTCACATCCATACATGACCACAGGAAAAACCATAGCCTTGACTAGATGGTCCTTTGTTGGTAAAGTAATGTCTCTGCTTTTGAATATACTATCTAGGTTGGTCATAACTCTTCTTCCAAGGAGTAAGCGTCTTTTAATTTCATGGCTGCAGTCACCATCTGCAGTGATTTTGGAGCCCCCAAAAATACAATCTGACAGTTTTCACTGTTTCCCCATCTATTTCCCATGGAGTGATGGGACCAGATGCCATGATCTTAGTTTTCTGAATGTTGAGCTTTAAGCCCACTTTTTCACTCTCCTCTTTCACTTTCATCAAGAGGCTTTTTTTTTTTTTAATTCCTCTTCACTTTCTGCCATAAGGGTCTTTGGCCACTGGCATCTCACATGTAAGAAGGGACACCATTACTTCTGGGACATTTGAGCTCAATGTGGCTTTAGGGTCTGTGTCTTCTGAGACTATCCTTAGGGTCCCAGTGACTCAACTCCACAGAAGGACACTGGATGAACCCATGCCTCTTCAAAAGGGACCTGGGGTTCAGACACTGAAATCTCTCTGGCCCAAAACTGCTTCTTAACAACACCTGGTGGAGATCTGTTAAGGCCAAGTAAAGGCAACAACAAAAGAAGGTCCACCCAATTAAGACAGGGGCAAAATAGTTTCTTCTTCAAAAAAGATACAAATGGCCAAGAAGCAAGTGAAAGACTCTCAGCATCACTGATAATTAAGAAAAAGCAAATCAAAACCATAGGTAAGGAAGCTGCTCTGTATCCAAGAAGATGGATACAATTTAAAAATATAAACAGAAAGTAACAAGTGTTGGTGAGGATGTGGTAAAACTAGAACCCTCACACACACAGCTGGTAAAATTGTAAAATGTTTCAGTTGTTATCAGAAAATAGCTTGGTAGTTCCTCAAAAAAGAAAGTTGAAATTATCACATGACCCAGCAATTCTACTCCAAAGTAAACACCTAAGAGAACTGAAAACAGGGATTCAAACAGATACACATAAATGTTCACAGCAGCATTATTCACAAAAGTCAAAAGGTGTAAACAACCCAAATGTCCATCAACAGATGAATGAATAAATAAATGTGATACATGTTGCATTGGCCCAAAAGTTCATAAACCCAAACAAACTTCCTGGCCAACCCAATACATGCAATGGAATATTACCCTTAAAAAGGAATGAAATACCAATACATGCTACGATGTGGATGTACCTCCAACCAAGTAAAAGGATCCTGATACAAACCAAAGGTTAATTTATATTAAATATCCAATACAGACAAGTCCATAGGGATAGGTGCAGAGTGGCGGTCAGCAGGGGCTAGTGTGGGGGACTAAGTGCACTGCCTAATGGGTATGAGGTTTCCTTTGGGGGGTTGACAATAATGTTCTGGAACTACACAAGGGTGATGAATATGCAATGCTGTGAATGTACTAAATCCCACTGAATTGTTCACTTTAATTTTGTTATGTGAATTTCATACCTCAAAAGAAGTGAATTTTAATTATCACCCCTTTCTTCCCCCATCTCCACAGGAGAGACCACCCTGGAAGAGGCAGGGGCTCAAGTCCAGAGGGGACCCCAGGAGTCTGCACAGGTGCTCCCGTGTGCATTTCACCTAACCACCATGCTCTCCTCTGCACATCGGCTTCTCTTGCAGAGAGAAGGACCCTGTGATGGGATTCCAGCCTGTGGACATGGGCAAAGAGTCCAGGGCCCTACAGGCCTGATTCCTCAGAGCTGTGGGCCACTCCTGTGCAGTCAAGTGGGGAGTGGCTGCTAAGGGTGGGGGCGGGGCAGGAGACAAATGAACAGTGTTGAGACATTGAGACTGGGGGTTTCTGTCACCCCCAAGTCCACAGTCTTTCCTGCTCATACAGGTACGGGGCTGCAGAAGCAGATTCAAGAGGGTCCCCGGCAAGACTTCTCGAGGCTCTGTGGAGTCACACGCGTGGTCTCCTGTAAAGATCCCCTGCAAAGATCCCTTGCAGGTGCCGATCTGATGAGGAGGCTCAACCCAGTGGCAAGGCATGTGCTCACAGCACGGAGTGCGTGGTGCCCATGCGCCCATGTCATGGCTAAGAGGCGGCGGAATGGAGCCCTGATTCCATCCTTTCTCCTTCCCAGAAAGAAAGAAAAGAGGCAGCAGCGGACGGAAGGGCAGGATGGGGGAGGAGGGAAGGAGAAAGCCCACTCACGACCAGCCCCCCAGCTTCTGGGTCTTTTCCCTGGTTCACTGTATCTGTGTCTTTGGCTGTTTCAGGGGCAGAAAAACTTGAGGAAGAAACTCCATAAACTCTTTCCCTCCACTCGGACTCCTACACCATGCTGTGCACCCCCAGATCGCCCCCCACCCCCACAACTGTCCCACTCTCAGGTTCTGGCACACGGAACGTATATCTTCCCAAGCATTTTCCAGGCTGTTCGTTAAAGCTTAGGAACTTATACTTTCTCCTTTCCTCTTTTTGTTAGTCAAAGTTTGGGAACTTACATGGTGTCTTTTCCCAGTTTGGTAAGACTAAGAACCACTGGAAATTTCTGGCAATCCATAGGTGGGAATGGGGGACTAGAACCAGTTCTGATGTCCATTGTCTCACCAGGGAGGTTCAGATTGTTTCAGAAGCAGAATCCTTTCTCTAATCACAGGGCAGTCAGAGCTGGTACTCAGGGCACAGCTTGGAGCTCTGCCTCCCTCTCCTGGTCATCCTGCCCCTTGGGTTCTTCTCTGGAGCCCACGGCTCTGTGGAACCCAGACAGTAGCTCCCAGGTCAGAAGAGTGAAGGCTTAAGATGGGGATAAAGTAAAGTCACAGTACCTGAATCTGGGGGCAGTGGGCTGAGGCCCCCAGGACCTGGGTCTGCAGGGGCAGGGGAGTCTCTCCTGAGCTGGTCCCAGGACCGGGCCCTGCGTGCCACAGAGGCCCCCAGCCCCACTAGGTATCACTGATGTCATGGAGAGCCTGCATCGACCGGACCAACAGGTGGGCACACACCTGTCCAGGTGCACAGGTGGCCTTTCTCCAGCGGTGCCTTGGCTGCTATACTCTGTGAAGCCACTCACCAGGCAAAAGCAAACAGAGGTGTTTGCTCAGGGCTGGCCACCTGCTCTCCTTGAGGGCCCAGGTGGTGCCTGAGCTGCCTTCTCCAAGGTCCCACTGGCGTCATCACCCCCACAACCACGCTTTCTAGTTCTACCTCCCTGCCCTCTCTCGCCCCGCCCTACCGTGCCCAGGGTCTCGGAGTGGACAGCTCATAGGGCCACTGGCTTACAGTTGCCAGCCTCAGGGACAGGTGCCAGGGGCTCCCACAATTACCCAGCTGTGAGGCCAGAGCTTGATGGAAGCCCAGAGCTCAGGGAAGGCGGATGGGGGAGGATTGGGAGGCGAAGCCAGGCAGGAGGTAGGCTCCATCCACAGGGGCTCCCAGGGCTTCAGCACGAAGAGGACAATACTCTCAGGTCCTCTGAGAGGTGGCGGAGCCCGTGTTAGGAGCCACAGCCTCCCTTGAGCATGGGAACGTAGGGGTCGGGGAGGGGGGGTCCTGGGCTGCCACTCCGTGGCTCTGGGGCAGGGAGGGAAAGCCGTGTGGGCTCTGGAGGCCTGAGTCTTCACACCCCTTCAGGGGCCCCCGGAGGCCCCCTGGTCATGGCCCTCAGAGGGACATCCTGGGCTGATCTCTCTGAGTCATATTTACCCCCCAGCCTTCCAGGGGTTGAAGCGCGCCCACCCATTAAGCACAGCACTCGGCCGTGAAGACCCAGGGGAAGCAAGTGAGAGGGATGGAGGGAGGGAGGGAGGACGACCTCCACTGCCATCACACCCTGTGGCCCAAGCCTAGGAGGGCCCCTTTCCTGCCTGGCAGCCCACCATCGCCCCTCCCACCCAGCCCCCCAGCCTGCCTTCTGCCACACACTTCCATTTGAAATCACACAAACACTATCTGAGCTAAGTGACCACTTGGCGCTTCCTTTACTGCCCATTTCTCCTATAAGGAGACAGCTCTGAGGTCAAAGTCACCTTCCGCGTTTCCGAGTTCTCCCCTAGTCCTGGAGAAGCTCCCTGGGCAGCAGGTGGTCTCTCGGAGGGGGTTTGTGGGCTGCTCGCCAGTAGCGTTACTGTTACTATTAAGTCACTCTCTCAGAAAAACAACTGCAGAAAGCAGGAAGAAGAGGAAGAAATGAAGAGGAGGAGAAGAGGGACTGGAGCCCCCAAACACAGCCCCCACACGAGGAAGTGTCCTCCCCCACATCCACAGGAAGGGGGTGGGTCTCCACAGTGGAAACTAGCTGCTTCTTCAGAATAGAGGGAAGCAGTATTGTTGTGGGGGGCACTTCTCCAGCTCTGCCTTTCCTGGGGTGCCCAGTGGGCACTCTCTTCTCCCAGCGTGTCCCGGAGTCCAAGTAAGGAGACACAGTCGCACCCGTGTGCCCTGAAGCCCAGCCCCTGCCCCTCACTCCCACTGCCCAGCACAGTGCTCCTGTCAGATTCTAGGTCCCCAGGCAGAGGCGGGTGTAAGGGTCACATTCTCAGCCTACACCATTAGCACGGCCCCTCCCCTGGGGCCAGTTACGGCAGGACCCCACCTGGAGGCAGTTCCTGGACCCGCAGGACTCCCAGACATCAGCTACAATAGCAGTCCCACCTGAGAATCAGCCAGAGTCCTGGGGGCTCCTGACTCAGGTGTCGGGGAGCATGGCAGCACACTTCCCTCCCAGACCCAGGCCAGGCTTCCCTCGGGCCTCCGGAGCACCCCACCAGAGGGTGACCAGTGGGTGAGCAGGCTCGGGCCACCTTCCCCCACCAGGACCCCTCCTGAGCCCTGTCGCAGGTCCCCACAGCTGCTGGCCCAGAGGAGGGGCCTGCTGAAAACCAGAGGACCAGGGGTGCAGAGTCATGAAGACTTCTTCACAGGCTCAGGTACACAGGCTGTAGGAACCTCAGTTTTCTTACCTATGAAATGGGAAAACAAGGCCACATCCCTCCGGGTTTCAGGAGGATACAGTCAGCAGTAGACAAGCGGTGCTGAGCACAGGATCTGCAGGCTGTGGGCCCCCTGGGGTGGCCGTTGCTGGCATCACCTTATCCAGTTAAGACCAATGGGCAGAAGACACCTCTCTCGGGTCACAGGGGAAGAAGGCCTCAGGCGAGGCAGCAGTTTCCTGCCCCCCGCCCCACTTTCCCTTGGCACCTCATACTCCAGTTTAACAGATACCATAATTTTTAATTTGTCTTCTCCTCCCCTGGCTAAAAGGCCATTAGCACCCCATTAGGTGAAAGAATCCCATTTTCTTCACACCACCAAGGAAACAGTGATTTACTTAGCCATCCCTAATGCAATTCTGCAGAATAAAGGCAATTTTGCAATGGTCTCAATAAACTTTCCCATTTGCTCTCTGCTCGTAGACCCCACCCTTAGGAGCCTACCAGCTGACCCAGCCCCTTGCTCCCTTAGAAGGCTGGACTCTGCTAGAGCCCAGGACAGTCAGTGTGGGGCACAGGCAGCTCCCAGAGGCCAGAAGGGCTTAGGGGGCTGTGGTGGAGGACAAAGGAGCTGGACCCAGGTGAGCCTGGTGAAGCATACCATCACTCGTCCCTGGCCAGAGAGGGAAGGGGCGGAAAGAGAAATAAAGAGGTCAGCAGAGCAGCCTTCCTGGCTGAGGGGCGGTGCTGGCACCCACTGGTCCGGGCAGAAGTGGCACACTCAGGTCCAACTGCAGAGGGCCAGGGCCCGGGCCCAGAGCCTGGAGAGCAGGCTGTAAGTCATGGCCAGTACTGGGAGTGAGAGGCCCCAGGGCCGTGCAGGCACGGAGGGCAGGTCCCTCCTAGTGGGCAGAGTGCTGAGCAAAAATGGGACCCCAGAAGCCAGGCCAGGAAGATGGAAGGTGTGAGGCCTAGCGAGGAGGAGCAGGGGGTCAGGGAGCAGGTGCTGGGTGAGCAGTCAGCCTGAGACATTCAGGGCGAGCCCTGGAAGCTGGGACTCAGTTTCTTCATCCACGCCACAGGGACGCTGTACCTGCACTGGAACAGCCAAACGCCACATACTCTTCTGAGAACAACTTCTGGATGGAGTTCTTTAGCTCTGGATCCAGGATGCCCCGGGTGGATGGGCTGTGCCCCCGAGTGTGAGTAGGGCGGGGCAGGTGTCTCTGTGTATACACACGGGGGTCCCACTGTGTGGGAGTGGCAGGGAGGGGGGCTGGGTTTCCCAGATGAGGGTGCAGTGTGAGGGGCCGAGCATGGGCATGAGTGTGTCTACAGGCCTCATGATCATGTATCCTTGAGAAAGGGCAGTGGTGTCTCAGTGACTGCCAAAGGTGAGTGTGAGAGTGTGTGAGCATGGATTCAGGAGTGTGTGTGGGTGTGTGTATGTGCGCCCATGGAATCTGCACTCTCACACAAATTTCAGACTGTGGGTGAGCAGTCCTGGCCTACTCTGGGAGTCTGTGTCTGGGATGGCACCTTTTTCTGAAGGCGCATGCATTCTTACACAATGAGAGTGGGTACATGTACGTGGAGGGGGGCACACCCTAGGGGTCTGGTGATGTCCTATGACCTTGCTCTCAGCACCCCTGAGCCGTCTAGCCCATCCCTGCCAGTCCTGAGGCAGTGCTTTCCTTCCCCAACACTAGGGTCCAGACCGCTGCCGCTCCATCTGGTTGCCTCCGTATCCCGCCTCTCAGCAGCCATCCAGCACAGAAGAGAGCTTCCGGTCTGGGGGAGGCAGGTCTAGGCCAGCAGGGAAGGCTTTCATCCCCTAGACACCCCCAGATAACAGGCACGGCCACCGAAGGGCTGCATCCACAAGGGGGCGCCCCGAGGCCGGGCTGCTCCCAGCCTGGGCGAGTCCCGGAGCAGTGACCCCGGCTCACTAGTGGTAGTCAGGAGCACCACACCGAGAGCGCTCGGGACTGCCACTCTTGAGTAAAATGTGCCAGCAGGCCTCTCCAAACGCCCCGCTGTCTCCTCCTGGGTACCGCGGGGCCACCTCTCCACTCTGTGTCACCAGTCATGGTTTCTTACTCATCCCGTTGGAAGAGTAGGTGGGGCAGGAGAACTGCTTTCCCTGGATGGGAGGGCCTTTCTCCCACCACCCCACTCCGCGAGTCCAGGCTGTGAAAAAGCCACTTGCATTCCTACCAAGTGTCACAGGTCCATGCTAGCGGCCCCGCTCCCAGTCCAGTCCTCCCAGCCTCGGCTGGACACCCTGGCTAAACACAGGAAAGGCATGGGAAGTCCTCTGCTAGGCTCTGAGGCCGCCCAGCGCACCCTGGCTTCCAGCTCTCACCTGATCACCCGCCCATCACTAGGAAGTTGCAAAGCAGAGTTACAAGAGATCTTCTCAGCACCTTGTTTGTGTTTACTCCTGCCCTGTCTTCTGCCTGTTTCCCCCTCACAGCACCTTAATCCCAGACTCCCAAAGCTTCCTCCATTCTTCCTTAGGGCATGGAAAGGGTTTCTCCCCTGCCTTTCCAGTGATTGGCTGGGGGCCCATCCCAGTCTAAGTATCTGCCTCTTGAGCTTAGGATCCAGTCACACAAATGAAACCTTGGGCAGGCCTGTGAACCCAGGGT
>SJYC01101189.1:0-17296 GCA_006408675.1 Madoqua kirkii
GGGTACCGGCCTGGCAGCCGCAGCCCCAAGCCGCGCACCTCCGCACGCACAGTCTTCCTCAGCCTGTGTGTCCTCTCGCTGTCTCTGCGCTTCGACCTTCCCTGCCGCCCAGAGAGGGAAGGGGAACCAGGCGGGGATGCGGGGTCTGGGCAGACTGGCTGGGGGTGCGCCGGAGCGGACATGCAGACTAGGCAGGCGCCCCGCCTCCAGGCTCCGGGCGCGGCGCGCATCCTCCGCCATTTCTCGGAGGGGGAGGTGCGGTGGGAGCGCGGCCTCTCTAGGGGCCGGAGGAGGGAGGGGAAGAGCCCTCGCCAGGGACCGCGAGCCGGCGCGCCTTCTGAGCACTCCAGGGCTGCGCCTGGTGCGTGGCTTCCGTAGTCCCTTCGGGGGTGTCCTAGCGTTAGTTTGAGATGTGTATAAGAGACAGGGGGGGGGAGGAGCAAAGATTCCACAGCCTTGGGGTTCATTCATCTTGTCAAGAGTTTTGGAGGTGGGGGCAGTGATCAGTCTTTGCAAAGCCTCTTCGAATCCTCCCCAGCACCGATGCTGATGGCGCACAGCCCTACTCCACTCCAGGATGGTCAAAGCGCTTGGTGCAGGTTGGCCCCGAACCGTCAAATGGTACCAAAGGCCACACCTTCAGGCGCCCCTACGGGGCAGAAGCAGGAGACTCTAAAGACGGGGGTGGAACTGGAGCCAGGGCCGGCGGCGCTGGGCCAGCCCTAGCGGGCCCTCGAGGGCAGCCTCCCTGGAGGCCACAGGCTTGGGGGATTTTTAAGGAGCAGAGTGGCAAGAACGCACAGGGGAAAAGCAACCGTTTAAAAGAGAGCAGATCTCCTCTGCTCTCACCTGAGAGAGGGTATGAGAGCTGGAGGAGAAATGCACCGACGTCGAGTGCGAAAAGGAAACCAAGACGGAGCAATTGTTTACAGAAACACAACTCCTACTGCCCCAATGGCAGGCTTTCTAGAGCTACCTTACCCGTCCTCCCAGACCTGCACCGAAACGCCGACAAGACCCGCTCGGTTTGCCCCGAGACGCCGCTGTGGCGCGAGGCGCAACCAGGCAAGCAAGCGCGGCTGCGACTCCGGCCCTGGGCTCCGACCCTGGCCAACCCGCCCGTGTCTCGCTCCGGCCCGAGATCCGCCCAGCCTGGGGCCCGAGGGGCGCTGCCCGCCACACCACCCCACTCCCAGTGGAGCCCAGGCGGCCAGTAACTGCGTGGACCGCTGCCCGCCGCAAACAGAAAGGCATTTTCGAACGCGTCCACTCCACCGCGAGGCGCCAACTTCGCCCCGGCCGCCGCGGGCACCAGTCCCCGACAGAACTCACCTTCGCCAAGCAGGGGCAGCAGCAGAAGCAGCAACCGCAGCCCCACGGCGCTGGCCGTCGCCTTCGCCATCGCGGATGCGCGCTGCGGCCGCGGCGAGAGGGACGCTTCCTTGGGCTGGGGGGCTCAGCGGCGGGGTGCGGTGCTCAGCCGGGCCGCCCCATGCCCGTCCCGGAGCAGAGGGCGCGGCGAACACTGCGGGCGCCGAGCGTCGGGGCGCGGGCTCCCAGGCACTCTGCGCAGCTGTGCGCGGGGCTCCGGGCGCGGGACTGAGGCGGGGAGGGCGCGGGCTGCATGGCGCGGGGGTACCACCCCAGGAGATGCCTGATGCGGTTCGCCCGGGTCGAGGGTTAGGAGACCAGAGCCGGACGCGGGGTGCAGGCCGGGCGGGGCACGAGGAAGGGCGAGGTGCGGGACCTGGGTACCGGCCTGGCAGCCGCAGCCCCAAGCCGCGCACCTCCGCACGCACAGTCTTCCTCAGCCTGTGTGTCCTCTCGCTGTCTCTGCGCTTCGACCTTCCCTGCCGCCCAGAGAGGGAAGGGGAACCAGGCGGGGATGCGGGGTCTGGGCAGACTGGCTGGGGGTGCGCCGGAGCGGACATGCAGACTAGGCAGGCGCCCCGCCTCCAGGCTCCGGGCGCGGCGCGCATCCTCCGCCATTTCTCGGAGGGGGAGGTGCGGTGGGAGCGCGGCCTCTCTAGGGGCCGGAGGAGGGAGGGGAAGAGCCCTCGCCAGGGACCGCGAGCCGGCGCGCCTTCTGAGCACTCCAGGGCTGCGCCTGGTGCGTGGCTTCCGTAGTCCCTTCGGGGGTGTCCTAGCGTTAGTTTGTGAACCCCTCTTTAGGACTGGTCCAGCCAATGACAACAAGAATCAGACTGGGCACACCTTTCAAAGAGACGGGGAGCTGGCGTTAACGGGATGCTTGGAGGCATCCAGCATCCTTTCTCCCCCACCACAGATCAGAATTCTTAGGATGTGGGGCTGACAGGGTAGCAGGCAAGTAGCAAGGAGGAACTGGAGCCCAAAAGAATTTAACTTTTGCCCCAAGACATGATGCCCATAAACATATCTGATACTAAGGAGGGAAGATTCTGGATCCTTAACGTGGGAGGTCCTGGGGTTTGCTGGTAGGTGAGTGCTAGGCTCTTGTGGGAAAAGTCCACTGTTCTCCCGCCTCCCAGATGCCTTTTGAGGTCCGGCCCCCACCGAGGTACAGAGGAAGCACATGGGACTTTGGGGTGGGAGGAACCCAGGTCCCTAGGCCTGAGGAGCCCCTATTTCAAGGTCTTTTCTTCCTGCTGTGCACAGAGCCGCACCCTCCTGCCTGGCTGAGCTCAGGGCTGAGTAAGAGCTGTGCACATCACTGCAGATATGAAGTCAAAGTGAAGTCACTCGCCGTCAGGAGGAGGAGCTGCCAAGACAGGCTGGCTGGGGGCTCTGCCAGCCGAGATGTCCGAGCAGGCCTGCTGGCAGAAGGCCAGGGCACAGTGCTGCCAGCTCAGGAGAGCCACCCTGCGGCCACCAGACCTGGTGTTGCCTGCCTCACCCTCCCAGGGCCTCAGGCCCCTGGACCTTTGGGGCTGGAGTTGGCTGTGGGGGACTCCCCTGGGTGTGGACCGGCCTTACCTCTGGTGCTAATAATATCCAGCAAGGCTGAGCGCTCAGGCCTGTGCACAGCGAAGGCACCTGAGTTAGGAAGGGAGATCCCAAGAGAGACTTCTTTGTTACAGGCTTCTGTGGCAGCAGGATGCAGCAGGAAGAGGGGTGGCCTGGCGCATTCTTCCAACTGGCCCCACCTTTGTGGAACGCCCCCCCTCACCTGGCCAAGCCTTGGCTGACACCGGTCAGGCCGAATGTCCAGTCATGCTCTGGGTGACCATCTCAAGGTCCCATTGGACACTGTGCTCCTGCCTGATCACCTCAGGCCTTTCCACTCCCTCTCCACCACCACCCTTGGGGGTCTTGAGAGGACATCTGACACTATGGAGGGGGTATTGCCTTCTTTTTAGAAAAAAGTCCAGGGAGCCTCCTGTGTGTAGTTCTGTCCCCACCTGTGTGTGTACACATGTATGCATGAGCACACACCTGTGTCACGTACAGGGACGCCGATGCACTCTCCCCCATGTGTATGCCCAGAGACCCAACCAGACAGTCATCCAGGAAACGGCAGAGGTGAAGCGTTAGGTTTTCTGGCCTCGGGTCCTGCATATCCACGAGCCCCCACGAGACCCAGACAAGGCCCACCTCCACCAGAAGGCCTGATGTCAACTCTTTGCCCCAGTCACCCTCCAATGAGCCACCTCAGTGGAGTTGTTTTTCTCCTCTCTGAATTTCTGGCCCCACCTTGCTCTTTTTTCTTCCTTCCTCTGATCTTCCTTTTCCTCCCTTGCCTGCTTCCCTCCCCCTTCTCTGGAAGAATCTCTTCTCCATTCCTCCCTGCAGCACAATAACCAGGCTAGCTGCATCACTGAGGCCTCAGGGTCTTCATCGTGTACTAGTACATGGAAGTAATAATACAATAACTACCTGGCAGTGCTGCGAGGCTGAACCCAAATGAAGCTTTGACAGAATCAGCACCGTTTCTGGCTTTCTAGAAAATGAACTTTTTTTGCGGGGGGGAGGGGCTCTTCTTCCAGGGGTATTCTAAAGCCCAAGGTGCTATCTGGGTGGTAGGCTGGGGGCAGCGACCTGGTGTGAAGGTTGCAGGTGGGCTCTGAGTTGCATCCCAGCCATCTCTCTCTGGTTTGTGTGACCTCAGCATGTTTGCAACATCTCTGGGCCTCAGGAAAGCAGAGCTCCCTCTGCTTAGGTGCCTGAGGACAAGTCAATCTGTGGCAATGGGCAGGAGCTATCCTGGTTATCACTGATTCCCATCAGCTGTGGAAGTTGAGGCCGAGGCCAGAGTGGTCAGTGGACCTTGCTCAGGTAGCACAGAACACAGGTGGCCCCTAAAACGAGCTGTCTGCTACCCTTAGCTCTGGCTTCCCACCTGCACAGGTAACAAGTATGTTATCTGTATGGGGATGGCAGCCAAAGATACCAGCCTGCAGGAGCCAATGCCTGTCTCCAGCCCTCCCCACAGGACCTACAGCTTTCTCAGTGGAAGGAGAGAAAGCGCTAGAACCCCAGAGTCCTCTTTGCCACCGCAGCACTTATCTGAGCGTGTAATTACACATTCGGGAGTGGTGGGTTGATTTATGCTCATACCTCACCCAGGCTTTGGGGGCTTTGCTCACATCAAGTCCCCAGCCCAAGGGTACCGCTGGCTGGAGACTGCTGGAACCTGATGGAGCCCTCAGGCCTGGCAGTGCCTGCCTCTTGCCTTGAGGACACCAAGGAGAAGGCCTGTCCTGGCTTACAAGCAAGCCATAGCAGTAACGCAGCTCGAATTGGCCAGTCCGACAGATATGGCCTGAATGCTCTTTAGAAAAAAACATCTCCCAGGGCAGTTTCATAATCTGCCTCGTAATGCAGATTTAGACAAGTTTTTACGAATGCACTTTTTAAAATAGGTCTTAATGGATCCTTTGCAGTAGTTACAGTCCATTGTGTAAATGCAAACAGAAGGCTTTTTGAAAACATGTATTATTGATCAGAAAGGCAGCAGCAATTAGAAGCCAGTATGTCATATCATTCAATACACACTTCCTATACAGCCCTGCTTGTGCTCACTCATAACTTTCTGACAAATTATCCTGTCACTGGGAAGCCTTTTCTTTTCCCTTTTGCTTCTAGAAGCGAAGGCGAACCTCCCCATCAGTTATTAGCTAGAGGTGAATGAAAAATTAAGCTTACCTTTACCATCGCAAAACCTATTTATGACTTCTCCAGTTTCCAAACTGAAATGGCAAAACCTTCAGGTAAGATGGATGATGCATCTCGATTTGGTCTGTGGCCCACAGTGGAAAAACAAAACTGGGGACAGGTAGCATGTGCTTCAGAAGGGCAGAATCACAAAGCCAGGAAGGTCTGCCTTGTGGCAGGGTTGCTTAGCCAGGGTCCACAGGGAGGAACCTTGGGTGTCCCTCCCTGGTCATATAACCTAAAATGATCAACGAGCATGAAGTTGAGCCTTATTTTTCCTCAAAAATTCATATATGAGTCTGTATTTCACTCAATCTGCACATTTACCATTTGCTCTTCTTGAAAAGTTCATCTATTTAATAAATATTTGCTGGGCACTGACTGTTTTCTCAGCACCCTTTTCAAACTACAGTGAGCTAAGCCAAGACTCTCCCTTTGGGGTACTTCTCAAGGACAATCGCCAACAGGTAAGGCACAGACACACAGGGCATTCACAAGTGACCCCAGATGGGGAGGGACACGGGGAGCGGTGTCTGTCAGGGCGGATGTCCCGGGGAGTTGACTTTGGGCAAAGAAGACAGAGCTGTGGGTGCTGCCCACAGGGAGTGGGGAGGTGACAGGGTGGGCCTTGGGTTTCCTCTGGTGCCCAGCAGGGATAAGGGGTCTTTGTCTCCCCGTGAAGCACTTTCTCGGCAGCCCCCCGCCGCCTCTAGAAGGTGCAGTTCTGGTCTTTGCGAGGGTTACAGCCTGTAGTATTGGCAGAGTGAATGCTCTGACCCAGGCAATCTTTCGGAGCGGAAAAAGCCTGCTGTGTTCTTGGTGTGCTGACAAATAGGAAGTCCATTGACTTAATGTCCTGTAAATGGCTTCCGAGGCCTCCTTGCCCAGGATGGGGTGGGTACAGCTCCAGGCACGCTGTGCTGCTCCTACATCTGTCTCAGGCAAGCGGTGCTGAGGCAGTGTGTGTGGGGCTGCTGCTGTCCCTGGAAGGGAGGGGGAGGGGGCCGGCCACCTGCCTGTGGGAGGGCACAACCTGTGTGGCTCCCCCGCCCCCTGTGCTTACAGGCCCACGAGCAGCTGGGCACTGACTGACCTCTGATCTCCCCACCCCGATCCAGGAAGTGCTCCTAAAGACCTTGTTCAGCGATGGTAGCAGCCCCAGGGTTGGGGGTGGCGCTGTGTCGGGTAGGGCTAAGGTGCCCCATTGCTTCCTCTCCAACACCTCCCTAAAGGTCTGAACTGAGGTGCCTGGTGGGGGGTAGCTCCCAGCCCTGCTGTAGACCCTTTACCCAGTCCCGTGGGCACCCCTCAGCACCCCTGATTGCTGGGAAGCTGGCCAGCCTGGCCTTCATCCCCAGTGCTGTCCACAGAAGGTTCTGTGATGGTGGCAACTTCCTCTTCTGTCCCATCCAATGCGATGGCCACTAGCCAAGTGTGACTGTGGATGGTGTGACTCAGGAACTGAATTTGTAATAATGTAAAATTAAGTAGTCATACATGGCTAGTGTACTTATTGAGCTTTGTTTGACACTCTAAGAAACACTTTCCCAGCCTCTCCCTGGGGCTCCTGGGGGCTGGGCAGCCTCCTAGTCCAAACCTCCCCCTGGTTCTGTGATGGTGGCAACTTCCTCTTCTGTCCCATCCAATGCGATGGCCACTAGCCAAGTGTGACTGTGGATGGTGTGACTCAGGAACTGAGTTTGTAATAATGTAAAATTAAGTAGTCATACATGGCTAGTGTACTTATTGAGCTTTGACGCTCTAAGAAACACTTTCCCAGCCTCTCCCTGGGGCTCCTGGGGGCTGGGCAGCCTCCTTGTCCAAACCTCCCCTGCCGTGGGGAGAGCAGAGAAGCCAGAGCCCGCTGAGTCCCAGAGGGCGCTCTGGTCCAGCAGCTTCCACTCTGTTTCCTGGTGGATTGAAAGTGCCGGAGCCCCACCCCCAGCCCCAACAGCAGCAGTCTTGCTGGGGTTCCCCCTGGGCATACTCTCTCTCATCCTAGGGAATCTTCTGTTCCCCTCCAGACCCAGCACCAAGCCTGACCACGTCTCCTGAAACCCCTGCCTCCTGCAGGCAGGGTGGGCGCTGGTGGGCCCCGTTCTCAGGGGCCTCTTTGGAAAGGGGCTGATGAGCTCGTGCATATTAATATGTGGTGATGAACGGCTGTCAGGGGACTCTCTGCAGCAGCCTGAGACCCAAGGGCCTGCTCACTGGGGCTGGGAACTCAGCCATCTAGCCCCTCTCCAGGGCCCACACCCATCTGCTCCCAAGCCACCCCGTCCCCAGTGACTTCAGACAGCCTGCATGTTCTCTGGCCACTGACCTCCACTAGCTGTTCCTTCTATCTAGAAAGCTTTCTGCCTGCTCCTGGCAGCCTCTGTTGTTCATCTCTTAATCGTCACTCAGAAGTCTGGGCTCCAAGATATCCCTCTCCCCAGCTGATACTCAGATGCTCCATCTGAACAATTTGAAGGGAACCCAGTATGCTTCCTGGGTTTCCCTGGTGGCTCAGTGGTAAAGAATCTGCCTCTGTTGCAACAGTCACAGGAGATATGGGTTTGATCCCTGGGTTGGGAAGATCTTTGGAGGAGGATATGGCAACCACCTCAGTATTCTTGCCTGGAGAATTTCACAGACAGAGCAAACTGGCAGGCCACGGGGTCGCAAAGAATCTGGACGTGATTGAAGCAACTGAGCGCACACACATGCACGAGGTGTGCTTCCTGGGTTTTGTTGTTGTTGTTGTTTTGGCCACGCCCTGCAGCGTATGCAACCTTAGTTCTCCAACCAGAGATCAAACCTGTGTCCCCTGCATCAGGAGCTTGGAGTCTTAACCCCTGCACAGCCAGGGAAGTCCCGCTTCCTGGTTTAACTGTGCTGGATTTATCTTCTGGCCCTCTCCATGGGGACATGGTGAGGACTCAGGGGGCTAATTGGATGACCTGCTGTGAGGATTGGCCCTGGAAGCTAAGAAGACAGCCTGGGCAGAGGCACAAGGTGCATTCAGGAGGCAGGAGGTGGGGCAGGGCCACCTGCTGCGACAGCATCCATCCCCACCGGTGCACACTCACACCCCTCTGCGCCCCTTCTCCCTCTGGGCTGCCTCCTCCGTGTGAACAGAAGCCTGTTGAGTCTGTAAACATCAGTGGAAGTGGCGACAGGAGCAGGGCTGGAGCCGGAAGACAATTCACAGGGAGGGAACAAGACGCCCCAAATAAATCATTCGGGGCCTGACATTTGGAGCGTTTGAGTTTGAGACCAAACACAGATGCCCTTTAGATAAATACATTTTTGAGACGTGTTCTGCAGGAGAAGTTTATGACTTTAATAGGTTTTTAGTGTCAGACGAGCATCAGGAAGTGTTTTGTTGAGAGACCTTCTCTTAAAAGCTCAGAATCCTTCTCCTCCCTCTTGCCCTTTAAACAGAAGGATACAGGGATCCTTAGCAAGGGGAGCTTCTCTTTCTCCAGGTTCCCTGGGGATTGGCCCTGGGCCGGGATTACACAACTGAGGAATGTTCTGGAAGGTTCTGAAGACCTCGGTGCTCCAGGCCAGCAGGGTGGGGGGTGGAGGGTCTCTCGGGAAGCTGATTTAGAAGCTTAGAAGCACCCTCCTCACTCAGAGCAACTCTCCCACCCCCACCCCCAATTCCTCCCTCCCACAGAGGTCCACAGGGATAAGGGCTCTGTGTGGAGGTCGTGGGTCCCCCTCAAGCCTCCAGAGGTTGGCAATTTTCTGTGGGTTGGAAACTTTACAAAGTTCCCCCACGCTGAAGCCCAGGAGTATAAAGGAGCTGAGCTCACTGCAGGCCCTACGCCAGAGAAAGGAGACATGAGGAGAAGGTCAGATGCAATCATGTCTGGAAGCTTCTCCCTTCCGGCTTAGAGACAGGCCCCCACCTGCCCATCCTGGGCTCTGCCCCAGGACCTCCAGGGAGCCTTGCGGCTGCCCTCTGCCCAGTTCCAGCCCGGACACCAAGCGGCCACTGGTGGGCTGCTTCTACTATCCCGTGTGTGCTGCTCAGCCCTCGCCCTGCCCCCCAAGACAGCGGCTGCATTGTGAGGCGGTGGACGCAGTTGCAACCTCTGCAAATTGCAACCCGTCCTCGAACGAGGCCAGCATGGAAGAACTCACCGCGGATCGTCTGTGCTGTGACTCTGGGCCACACAGGGAGGCCCCCTGGCTGAGCCAGGCAGAACTCGGGCTTGTCTTCCCACCACAGGTGGGTGGATGGGCGGGGGGCACACAGGGAGGCCCACAACTTGGCTCGCAGAAAACACATGAATGGCACTGAAAGGAAGCCATGTGAACTTTGTGGGCACAGCAGGCCCGCTCCTAGTACAGCTGTGAGATGAGCACTGGCGTGGTGGGGGATGGGAGAGAAGGGACTGCTGTGTCTGTGCTCTTCTCCGCACAGGACGTCTCCCCGGGGGCAGGAGAAAGGTTCTAATCAATCAACACACCAAGACTCCACACTGACTTCAGGGAGGGCCCTTCGTTTCCCATAGGTGACTTCTGAGGACACCTGGAACCACTCCTTTCAACCACACCTTTCAACCACTTCTGTAACTGAAATTGCTGTAACTGAGAAACTCAACCTCGGTTTTTCCATGTCTGTGGATAATTCTGCCCTCCCACTCTGCCCCTCCATCTCCCACCCACTAGCCCTGGCCCTCAGAGGCTTGTCTCAGACCCTCTCCTTGCCCCAGACCCCTGGAGTCTCACAGAAAGTTGATTCAGAAGCTTAGAAGCATCCTCCTCACTCACAGCAACACTCCTTCCCCTCCCCTATCCCCTTTCCCATCCACAGGAATCTGATGGCTGGTCCACAAAGATGTATTTATCTAAATGACCAGATCACTCCCTGTCCTAGTCATTTCATCCAGGGCTGACATGTGTCAGGCAATGAATGAACAGGGAGACTGATGCAGAGAGGCCAGGACTGAGCAGGGACCTGGGTGCCTGCTCTCCCCCCTCACCTCCGCCCTGGACCCCCAAGCTTACCTCCTTTGCCCCTGGGACTTGCCCAGACCCTCATCAGGAGTCCACTTCAGGGATGGAAGAGAAGAGTTTGGATGAAGCACCTAAGATCTTCTAAAGCTTCGCTCCTGCCTCAGAATTGTTTCCTTACAGGATCCAGACGCTAGGATACGGCTGATTCTCTAACACCATTCACAACCTTTTTTTTGGTTTTCTTCACGGTTGTCTTGGAAGCAGCTGCCCACAAATGAAAGCAGCCCATAAACTATGTGTCGTCTTCGGGGGCTCCTGTGACCTTGCCTGTGGCGGGGGGCAAGAGGGAATGACCTCTGTTTTATTTCCCAGGTGGATACCCAGGCTGCAGAGGGGCTTTGCCTGGTTATCCATTTGTATCTGTAATTTATCAGCAATCTCAAAATCCTAAAGGTTGAATTATGCATGTCTGACCACTAGAAGAAAAGCTGAGTGAGGTTTCCCTGGGAGGCAAAGCTTTGAGGCCCAAACCTTCTCTCCTAGAAGAGGAGGCAGGCCTGGAGTGGGCGCGAGTGGGAATGGCTCATGGCTGTGGAGCACCGATGTGGGGGCAGCCCTGGACTGGAGCGTCTAACTCATTTAGGGTCACAACACCCGCCTGGGTAGGAGCAGTGCCCCATTTTCCAGGCAGTTCGCTGAGGTGCAAACCCCGTGGTTCCTTCTCTGGGCTTCTTGCTCTCACTTCACTGTGCTTCCTGTTTCCAAATTCTAGTGCAAGGCTGGTCAAACACACTGTGAGCCCACCCCCTAGGTTCTAACTCTGGGTGTGGGGTAGGGCGACAGGCTGTCCTTGGGACTAGATCCCAGGGGCTGCTGGTGCTGCTGGTACCCAGCCCACTTGGTGGGGATCAACTGCCCCAGAACGTGGTGCAATGGGAGAGACACAGGTAAGGACCTCAAAGTGAAGGTGCCTGCTTCACTCTGCTGCCAACATGCCCTGTTCCTAGCGAGCCTACCCTCCTTTGTGTCTCCTCCCTGTCCACAGCCTCCATCTGCCCCTACTTTATGCCCATGGCTCCCCCTTTGCTGGGAGCCTGCCTAGAACACACCTTCTCTGCTCCTCTGCAGGGACCCACCTGTGTTTGCAGACAGCTGTCTCCTCCTAACACCCGTTTTATCAGCTGGGTCCCTTATGGGAGACTCAGACCCAGCAGAGTCCACTGGGTGATCCAGCACACTCAATGTGCGGGTAAAGTGTGGTCATCTCTTTGACTGGGCTGGATTCTACTGCCATCCAACTCTTGCATGAGGTGGAGCTTCAGAGAGTCTCCAGCAAACACGATTCTCTCATTTGCAGAGCAAGTGGACTGTTGCCATCAACCAGAACATGCCTGCTCCACTCCTCTGTAGGGACCCACCTGCATTTACAGACAGCTCTCTTCCCGTAACACCTGTGTCTCCTCAGAGCAAGACTGTTATTGCCATCATCCTGCTGACCATGTGCTTAGCTCTCAGGGAGCTGGTTTCTACCAAGCCATGGTCACTTGACAGAGGCTGATTCAGGTCCTGTACATGGCCAAGGGGGACTGGGGAAGCTGAAGAAAGAAGGAGGCCAGGGGACTATGCACCCTTGGTCCGGGGCTCACAGGCCCCTCCAGACAGTGCATATACATGGCAGTGGTGGTGCTGGCAGCAGTGACTCTGGCTGGCCTGTGCATTGTTATTTCCAAAGACTGAGCCTTTGAAGCAAAGGAATTTTCATTCCTTTTACATTAATGAAAAACTTGCAGCCAGAGGAAGCACCCCACTAAATGACTGATACTCCACAAGATATGCACTGCTTAGAAATGTCTCCTAGTCAATGAAGAAGAGATAATAGTCAGTGGAATAAAAATTAATCTGGCTACTATAGGAATTAATATAAAAACATCAGGTGCAGGACTTATAAGGGATGCCACCTCCAGCTAACCCTCCCTGGGTTAAATACCCCAGGGATGATGATTTACATTCTGTGCTGCAGGGCTCTGCCGGCATAATCGATGGGGATAAGAAATGGGGCCACCCGGCCGTGCCTGCCGGCAGGGCTGGGGAGAGGAACCGAGGGGGCACAGGGCAGCCCTGCAGGCTGCTGGGAGCAACAGCCCAGCTGAGCTGCCCGCCCCTTCTGCCCCTTCCTCTGCCTCCCTGGTAAGCTCCAGGTCTGTGGCCCACGTGTTTCTGGAAGCCTGGGCCATGGCATGGTCCCACTGGTCCTTACCCCTGTGCCCAGCTCCTCCAGGCATACAGGAGGCGGCCTAGGGAGAGGAGGGCAGGGCAGGCTGAGCCAGGTACTGCTCAAGACCAGAGCAGTGGGACCCTCACCCCAACCCTGGGAGCCTGGGTGAACCTCCTGACAGTAATCAATCACACAGCCATCTTTGCTCTGCAAGAATTACTGTCCCTGTCTTGGTTTAGGATGAAACTTGCCTAAGCAAGTATTTATTCCCACTGTCCCAGACTTAGGATCTGCTGTTGGATCTAAGCTCTTGTTGGGCATTCCTGGGGTGCCTCTTTGCAGGAAGCTTCAGGCTGGGGCTCGTGCCCGGGAGCAGCCGGGCCTCACCGCAGCTGCAGGGCTGGCTTCCCTGCTGTGCTAGGTGAGCCATGAGTTATCCCCACTCCTCCACGGTGAGGGCTGTGCCTGCTCAGTTTTGCCCCAGTGTGCACCACCCATGCTTGGCAGGAGCTGGGCAGCGGGTTGGACCAGCCGGTGTCAGGGCTAGCCAGGCTGCTCCTGTGGGTGGAGGGGTGGGCAGAGGGATACCCTGTCATCTGGCTCTTGATGTGGAGGGCCGGGAAGAGGCCAAAGCAAGGAAGACAAAGTGTTTACTCCTCAGCCCCTCCCTGCCAAGCCTCCTATGGTCCCTCAGCCTCACTCTCTACTCTGGAGTTGCAACAGCTGTCGGGGGGAAAGGGCACCAGCCTCTCGACATGCCCTGCCCAGCCCTCTGCTCTAGCGTTAGGCCCTAGTGATTGCCCCTCAGGAGTGTCATCTGCTGCTCTGACCATATACCCCCCCAGGGAAATTCCTGTAGGGCTGGCAGTGAGGCAAGTCTGGGGGAAAGGGAAACTCGGGTTCCTTGTTCTTGATGCCACAAGAACCTGGCCTTTCCCAGGAAGGCCTACTGGTGTCTCCTTTGCATGCCCATCCTGAGCAGCCTGGCCAAGTGCCCTGGTGACCACCACACTTCTGTTCACACCCACACTGAGTGGGCCAGCACAGGCCTCCATGCCTCATGTGACCTAAAGCCAGGGACAAGTGACCCTGAGCAATCTCAGGGACAGAAGGGCCCAAAGGGACCAGTCGGTCTAAGCCTCATCACGGAAGGACTGAGGTTCCACCGAGACTGGCCAAGGCCACAGGGTAAAGCCAGCCTCCTGGCCCCAGGGCACTGCCCTCTGCCCTCTGCCTGCCAAATCACCCATGATGCTGGTCTAGGCTACCGTGCAGTCATCCTCAGTCCTACTAAAGGGAGAAACGTGAACTCAAATATTATTTTCATCGTATCAGGAGTTGAATGGTGTCCCCCCAGATCCATATATTGGAGTCCTGACTCTCTGTAACTCAGAATGTGACCTGATTCAGAAACAGGGTCTTTACAGATGTAATCAGGTTAAAATGAGGTCACTGGGGTGGGCCCCAATCCAATATCACTGGTGTCCTTATAAAAAGAGGGAATTTGGACAGAGTCAGGCCCAGAGGGAAGGTGAGGTGAAGAGACATAAGCTGAAGAGAGAGGCTGCCAAAAGATCCTCCCATCACAGCCCTCAAAGGGACCAGCCCTGATTTCAGACTTCCAGCCTCCCAAACTGTGAGATAATAACATGTCTGCTCTTCAAGCCATACAGAAACTGATGCAGACTGGAAAGAAGGTCCTGGTAATGAACTTAGAGCACTGTTAATTTTGGTTTTATTTATTTTGGGGGAGTGGGGGGTGGCACTGTTGGTATTTTAGATTTTGGTGTTGTTTAGACACTAAGTTGTGTCTGACTCTTTGTGACCCCATGGACAGTAGCCTGCAGGCTCTTTTGTCCATGGGATTTTCCAGGCAATCATACTGGAGTGGGTTGCCATTTCCTTCTCCAGTTTCCAATTATTTGTATGCTTTTAGTTTTTATTATGAATCCACAAATTGGGGTGTATTTATCAACAGTCAGAGATTCAGGAGAGGGTGCTGATGGGGAAGTCTGTTTAGTGCATTCTAGGGGCCAAGGCCCTCCTGGGATGTGGGTTCCCAGGTTGCTGGGATAGAGGGCAGAGAATTGCTGGATATGTGGGTGGGCCACTGAGGTGTGGAGTGAATGAGGACGCTACAGCCCACATTTCCCGCTGCCTTAGTGATGTTTTCTGTCCCCACTGATGGCAGTGACCTTGATCAGGAACCCCATGGTGATCCATACAGGGCACCTCCATCCAGCCCAAGAGATGGATGAAATGGGCTACTGAGTGCTTGCTTGTCTTTTCACATAATAACAAGTCAGTGTTATTCAAATGAAAAGGACTTTGTGGGCATTACTGCTGTAGGCATAATCACACAATATGAATTCTAAATAAAATCACAGACCCCTGCTTGGTGAAACTTATTCCAGGGGATTTCAGTGTATTGTTTGACACCCCGTTGACTTACCCTGCTCAGTGCATTTTTGCTCTCACAGCAGCTCTGTCACTACTGGGTTTCAGTGGAGGCTTAAAAAAAGCAATTTCTCTGCAGGCCAGAGCTCAGCTTGCTGTGAGATCACAGGAGGGATTCACAGAACTCACAACCTTCAGGAAAATGACCAAATATCTTATTCTGAAAACTAATACCTAACATTTTGCTACCAAGAAAACATTTCCCATTAAATAGAAACCCCCAGGGACTTCCCTGCTGGTCCAGTGGTTACAGCTTCACCTTCCAGTGTAGGGAGTGTGGGTTCGATCCCTGGTTGGGGGAGTTAAGACTCCCACATGCCTTGAAGCAAAATAAATAAACAAAACAGAAGCCATGTTGTAAATATGAACTTTCCTGGTGGCTCCAGACAATAAAGGATCTGCCTGTGATGCAGGAGATGTGGGTGTGATCCCTGCGTTGGGAAGATGCCCTGGAGAAGGAAATGGCAACCCACCCCTGTATTCTTGCCTGGAGAATTTCATGGACAGAGGAGCCTGGAGGGCTACTGTCCCTGGAGTCGCAAAGAGTCAGACACAACTGAATGACTAACACTCCCACTTTCAATGTTGTAACAAATTCAATAAAGACTTTTTAAATGGTCCACATCAAAAATATCTTATAAAAAAATAAATAGAAACCACTTCCAGGCATGAGACGCTTCCCCTCCCACATATGGCAGATCCCCTGGAGTAGCTCTCACTGACCTAAACCAACTGGAGTTCCTCCAGAACAAGAACCCTGTGCCCACCCATGTTCTTAGTCAGTCATCCTCAGAGCGGGTGCTGCGTCCCTGGGTCAGTTGAATTCAGGGAAGGCCAAGAGATTACTGAGGGCACCGTTCTCACCTTCTATTACTCAATAAAAAACCATCCCCAAACTGTCCTAACACAACACCATTATTTCTTTTGCTCACGAGTCTTCAACGTGGCAGGCCTCCACAGGCTTGCCTTGTCTCTGCTGCACTCCACTTAGCTTAGGGTGGCTCACAGGCAGGACTGGAATCACACGACTTGTGTCGCGTAGAATCACACGGGCTTCCTCACGTGACTCTGTGGTGCTGGTTACCAGCCCAGACCCTCTGCCTTCACTGAACTACCCACCGGCACACAGACATACAGCCCTGGAGCAGCTGGGCTTCCTTACAATAAGGCAGTCAAAGTCGTATCACCTTCTGTATCCTCGCCTCCAAAGCCCCCCTGCATCCCTCCGTCACATTCTATTCATCAGAGCAGTCACGAAGTCCAGCCCAGTTTCTAGGAGAGGGGAAACAGACTCCATCTCTGGATGGGGGTGGTGGGGGCAGGATTCTGGAAGAGCATGGAGGACAGAAATATTGCTGTGGTCGTTTGCAGCCTGCCACATCCTGGTCCAGAGGTCACACTGGGGAGTCTGGGTCAAGGGGGCAGTTTCCCAACATGGCTCACCATCAAGAGTTAGGGACACAGTCCAAAAATGCCTCCGTACTGCTCCTGAAGTGAGTCTGAGCTAACACGGAACAGGCCACACCTGCGTCCCCTTTGGCCGCGTGGGCCCGTCAGCACAAAGACCAGCACTAATCCTCTCTCAGGACTCCTCAGCTTCGGCTGTCTGCGATGCCAGGACTCTGATCTATGGAATGAGTCATCAGTGGCACCTCCTTCAGCAAATGACCCATTCAAAGGGAAGACTTGTCATGCCTGGGGCATTTTATGAATTTAGTTGCTTCGTCTGGCAGGCTGTGATTCCATTAGGAGGGGATGCTGCCAGGGCAGATGCTCGGGTCAAGGGTACATTGGGAGGGATGAGTGACCGTGACATGGCTGCCTCCTCCCACCTACCTGAGGGGCACCCTGGGTGGTCAGCTCCTCCCAGCCAAGATATTGTGGGAGTGGGGGCTGCAGGCTCAAGCTTGCACTCTACACTTGTGACTCTTGTGTGAGTGACAAAACGACCCTGAGCTGGGCTCCCCTGGACCCCAACGCAAGGGAGGAGCTGGCCAGGCTGCAAAGACAGCTGTCTGCACCCAGGACCCAGGCCCATGCCCTGGTCTTCCACTGCCTGGTGTGGGTGAGTGTGGACCATCGCCTGAGGCCTGTGCACCTGTGCACAGGTGACACCCACTTGGCAGCGACAGGCGTCACAGGGCACAGCCCGGGAGTGCTGGATGCCAGGGGCACACCCTCTCCTCCTTCCCTTGCTCTCCCCGTGACGCCCAGCACAATGCTGGGCACACACGGGGGCCTGTGGCCTCCTGCTCATTCTCAGAACAGCTCAAGGAAGACATGGACCTCGGGGTCTCTGAGACGGGGTGGAGTGGGCTGTGGCTGTGATGCTGGGCAGGGCTGCTGCGAGGACGCCAGAGGGCTGGAGTGGGTGCGTTCGTCAGCGCAGAAAGGGCTCAAAGTGGTGCCTGCCCCAGGGTGGGGGCAGAGTACGGGCGAGGGCTCCAGGAACTGAGTGTGACAAGGACAATCTGAGGACGTCTCTCTCCCTCTTCCCCCCAACACCGCCCCACAAGTGTTCCTATTCACCCGGTGAAG
>SJYC01101190.1:0-32331 GCA_006408675.1 Madoqua kirkii
CGCGTGGCCCCCCACCGCCACCCCCACCCCTGGGCCTCTCCTTACTTGGCTTCCCAGACACACCCCTTCCTCTTCATCCGTGTGCCTTTCTTGTCTCCATTACTAAACATGGATGTGTTCACAAAGGATCCCCAACCTGGCCCATCAGTTTAGCCCACACTGACTCCTCAGCAACCCCATCCAGACCCAGCTTGAGACCCAGTCCACCCCACCCCCATACTCTCCTCCATCCCCCATCTACTCCCAGCCTCTCCTCCCCACTAAAGTCCACTCACTAAGATGCCTGCTCTCCATGGACTTTCTGCACGACCCCCAGAGGGCATCTCAGGTTTAATGCATCAAAAACAAACTCTCTCTCTCTCTCTTTTTTTTTAAATTGTGTCATGTGGTTTGCAGGATCTTAGTTCCCCCAAACTGGGATTGAAGCAGTGACCTCAGCATTGAAAGTATGGTGTCAACCACTAGATTACCAGGGAATTCCCCAAAACAAACTCTTAATTTCCACTTTTCCCATCCCCATATCTTGCTTGTTCTTCAGTTATTCCCATCTTAGTAAAAGAGGCCATATTCACTCAGTTTCTCAGGACGAAGATCAAAGAATTACAAGTGATTCCGTTCTCTCTTTCATACCTTGCTGTTGCTGCTAAGTCACTTCAGTCGTGTCTGACTCTGTGCGACCCCATAGACAGCAGCCCACCAGGCTCCCCCGTCCCTGGGATTCTCCAGGCAAGAACACTGGAGTGGGTTGCCATTTCCTTCTCCAATGCATGAAAGTGAAAAGTGAAAGTGAAGTTAGTTGCTCAGTCATGTCCAACTCTTAGTGACCCCATGGACTGCAGCCCACCAGGCTCCTCCGTCCATGGAATTTTCCAGGCAAGAGTACTGGAGTGGGGTGCCATTGTCTTCTCCTTCATACCTTGAATCTGACCCAGTGGCATGTTCTGCTGGGTCTCCAGAACATACTCAGACTCTCATCCACCTGCGTTGGTCCCAGCTGCCATCCTCTCTAGGCTGTTGCAGTGGCCTCCTTCTCAGGCTCCCGCCACTGTCCTCATCCCCTTCTCACAGTCCCAGAAGGCTGCTAGGGAAAAACTCAGCCCACTGCATGGAGCAGGCAGCTGAGGTCCCAACCACACCAGAGGCGGAGTCTCAGCAGCTGCACCGGCTCACCTGCCCCTGAGCCTGCAGCATGAAGGGTAAGTGGTCCACAGCCAGCTCAGATGGGTGGGCGTCACGCATCTGATGCTCACCCACCCACCTCCGCTCACCCCACCTCCCTGACCTCAGCCTCCCCCTGCCTCCTTCTCCCCTCTCTCTCTCCTCACTCCACTTGGGCTTCTCCAGCCTGCTGTAGGTGTGTGCTCAATCACTCAGTCATGTCCAACTCTTTGCGACCCCATGGACTGCAGCCTGCCAGGCTCCTTTGTCCATGGGGACTCTCCAGGCCAGAATTCTTGAGTTGGTTGCCATGTTCTCCTCCAGGGGATCTTCCCCTCTCAAGGATGGAGCCCTTGTCTCCCGCATCTCCTGCACTGGCAGACAGCCACTGAGCCAGTTGGGAAGCACCTCACCCACCCCAGGACTGCTCTTCTTTAAATATAGCAAGCCTGTTGGTACTGGGGGCTCCACACTGGCTGTCCCTTCTATCTGGGAGATGCTTACCCTTGACCTCTCCTTCACTTTGCCCTGCTCCACTGAGATTTCCTTAGAATCCTGTTATGTTTGCATGGCTGTATTTGTTGGTGTGCTTTGCACATGCATGTATGGGTTTACACGAATGTAAGCTTCCAGGAACAGGGAGTTTGCTCTTTTGCGTCCTGGTGCCTAGAATAATACTTGGAACATAGTAGATGCTCAAGACATAGCTGTTGATTAACTCAGTAAATGAGATGATGTTGCATCCATATCAGGACATGCGGCTTCCTGGGTCTTCCCAATAGCTGTGTGCTATTCCACAGGTGGACATGCTCAGGTTTAATTAGCTGTCCCCTCACTTGAGGACCTTTAGCATTCTTATTTTTTGCTACAATAAACAAAGTTGCATTGCACATCTTTGTACACCTATCTTTGTATTTATTTGTGAATATAGTGGAAAATCAATAATTCCAGGCTCTGTACTTGCTGGATCAAGGAGTGTGTGCATTTAAAGATTTGGTAGGTAATGCTAAATTGTCACCCAAGTTTTTTTTTTTTTTTACCAAACTATGATTTTTGAATTTTTAAAATATTTGAAAGTCCATATGTCAAAGAATGAATTAGCCTCACTCCTTTAAAGAGTCCTTGAAACTGAGATCAGGCTCTGGGACTGAGTGTCATTTCACAAGGGCGAGGCTGAGTCTCAGGGAGGGCACAGGGACTGTCATTCCTTGGCCATGGCCATAGTAACCAGCACGGTCCAGCACTGGTGTCCCACACCCCAGCCTCTTTCACTCTCACAGAAGTCAGCCTTCAGTGCCTGTCACTGGCTGACTTTGGGAAAAATTAAAGGGCAGTCACTGAGAGTGGAGGGCTGTTATTATTCTGCGTTGTCAGGAACTTCCTGAAGCACCAGCCCAGTAAGGATCTATTCAGTGCTGGCTATGTGCTGCAATGGTGTGGACACAGCCTTCAACAACACAGAACAGCCTGGCCCTCAAAGAGCTTGCAGGGGACTCAAGGAGACAGATAATGAACAGAAGAGTATGTCAGATGGGAAGGAAGGCTATGAGAAATCCAAACCGGCAGAAACTGTGTGGTTGCCAGTTTCAGAAGTGGCTTCAGGTGTTCACACCTCTGGGTTCTCACACTCTCATGCAGTTCCCCTCCTCCAGGTTTGGGCTGGACCTGGGACTTGCTTTTAATGACTAGGAAAGGCAGAGTGATGGGCTAGCACTTCCAAGACTAGGTTACAAATGCCTGTGAGGGGACTTCCCTGGCAGTCAGCGGCCAAGACTCTGCACTCACAATGCAAGGGGCTCAGGTTCAATCCCTGATTGGGGAACAGATCCCACGTGCTACAACTAAAGATTTGGCACAGCCAAATTACTTAATTAAAAAGGAGAACAAATGTCTGTGAATCTGTCTCACTGGCTCGCGTTCCCTTTCCCCTTGCTCACCTTGATGTTTTGAGCAGCACCAGGAGGGCCACTGACTCAATGGACATGAGTCTGAGTGAACTCTGGGAGTTGGTGATGGACTGGGAGGCCTGGCGTGCTGCGATTCATGGGGTCGCAGAGTCGGACATGACTCAGCGACTGAACTGAACTGAACTGAACTGAGCAGGGCCTATGTGCCAGGGATTGAGGGCAGCCTGGGAGGAGACAATTGCTGCCCACAGCCTCATAAGACAGCCTTATGCAGACCCAGCCCTGAAAGGACCCCAGCCTAGCTTGCCTGATGTTATGAGAGACCCAGAGGAACAGCAAGGCCACACCCATATTCCTGACCCATAGAAACGGTAAGATAAACATGCAAACACTGTCTTTAAGCCTCTACGTTTTGGGCTAACTTGTTACACGGCAGTAGCTAACTCACACAAAGGGGAATAGAGAGTGCCAGAGGAGGGGATGCAGTTTAAAATAGGATAGTAGGGAAGGAATTATTTGAGAAGACGTGAAGAAGGGAGAGACCGAGCCTCAGGATTCCAGGGGCAGAGTTGGATTCTGGGATGGCACTTATCAGGGTGGCTGGAATAGAGCGAGAAGGACAAGAGGCAGGGGCAGGAAAGAGAGGGATGGAAGGATGTCATGCTAGAATTTTTTTTTTTTGATTCTGAACTTGGGGAAAGGGGACTTTGAGCAAATGCACATTTCAACCAGGTCCAGGTAGGCAATAGGTTTAAGGGAAGATGAGGGGGTAGCAGGGAAATGTCAGGTCCCCAGTTTACTTGAAAGGTGACCATAATAATAGATGTAGGGTGTGAGGGAAGAGTTCCTGCATCTAAGGGCGGGTGGAAGGGGCAGGTTTGGGGAAACCTGGTGGTCAGGGTTCACAGGTCGCAGACACCTGTCTGACCTTGGAGCAGAGGGCTGAGCAGGCAGCTGGATCAGGCAGCGTGTACAGTGTTTAGGGCCACAGGACAGGAGTGAGCGTTGGGGGAGGTGAGGAGAGGACCCAGGGGTGGGAGTGAGGCAGGGAGTCTGTAGTCCAGCCGAGGACAGCATAGGACCAAAGTGCTGGGTTACCAAGAGTTCAGGCCGAGCACTGACTTAGCAACTGGGACAGTCAGTGCAGGGTGAGTCCAACAGAGGCCTGTCTGAAGTCAGGGAAGTAAGAGTATATTTGGACCTGGTGGGAACAGTCTAGCTGGAGAGGGACACACTTGGAACACAGCATCAAGGGAACCAGGCCCAAGACGGGGAGAGTGCAACTGCCCTGGGAGCTGGTGGGGAGTCAGGGCGTCTGGTCCTCGGGAAGTTCCAAGGACCCGGGTGCCTCTGCAGCTCGTGCCTGGCCCCCGCCCCCCACCTCACTGGCAGACGAGTGACCCTGGGGGTGTCAGCGGGGCTGGAGACCCACTGGGCGACTGCCTTTGGAATTTCCTGACCTGGATGAGGTTCCGCCTTTAATCTCATGTTGCATCTACAGCCTTGTCTCATGTGGTTTGTGAGAAGCTGGGGAAAAAAAAGAAAGGGCTGATAGGTTTCACAGAGGGGAGGAGAGACCAACTCAAGATGTTTTAAGTGAGCTCCAAGATGTCAGTGGGGAGAAGGACAGAGACTCAGGGGGCATGGGTCTGAGCTGAGGGTGCAGCCAGGGGATGCTGAGTGTGCTGGGCTGCAAGACCAGCCCCAGTCAGGCACCCGCTGTGGGGCTGGACTTCTCAAGCCTCAGTTTCTCCATCAGACAAATGGAGTGACTGGGAATACCACCTCACAGACTGTAGAGCAGGAGGTGGGCAGTTACCCTGTGTCCTTCTGGGAGAGGGACCCGGGTGGCACCAGTGGTGGCAGGGGGAGAGTGCCCTGTAGAGTCCAAGTGTTGCTCTGAGTGATGGGGAGGGGGCAGTGCAAAATCATATATGTGAAAGTATAGACCTATCACTGAACTGAGGAAAAACACCGTCTGAAACAGCATCTGCTTCCCTTCCTTTTTGTCTGGGCCCAGGAGGATTTGCTGCCTCTCAGGGGCCAAGAAAGCAGGTAGTGAGAGCAGGACCCGAGGGCTGGATGTCTTGACAAATTGAATTTTCCTTCTTTTCTGGCCTCCTGGGAGAGATATTGTGTCCTGCATTCATGCAAATGTGTTCAAAGTGCACTTTTCACAGACTCAGAAATAACGAGCCGCCTTTCTGCTGAGGCCTGGGACCATGCAAGGACCCTCTTGCTGAAGGTGGCCCATGGCTGGTCACAGGGTCTGTGGCTGGCACGGGGGCAGAATCCAGGTGCCATGATGGGCAAGCCAGGGGAGCTGCAGAAGGCATGCAGAGGGCAGCCACACCAGGAAGCATCTAACGCACCCATTTTGCTGTGGGGAACCAGGCCCAGAGAAAGCACTGAGCTGCCTGAGGCAGGCAGGGAGTCCTGGGCACCAACTCAGACCAGGTTTGCTTCTGGAAAGGAGCAAGGAGCTGTCAGCCAGCACTTGGTCTTCAGCCAGGAGTTTGGGCTTTGGCCAGGAGTTGGCATTTGTTAAAAGAGATGGAAAAGGTGAAGCTGTTATCAAGGGCGGTATCTGAGGGCTGAGTTCACTGCAGGGTCTCAGGAACTAGATAGCATCAGCCTGGCCTGCCCAGAGGACATGAAGGAAATCTAGGGCGGTCACACATGGGAGCTGCCTACTCTCTGGCTGGCCTGCCTAGTGCTCCTGAGAGCCTGGAAGATGGAAAACAGGTTAACAAGTCCAGGAGGAAATAAGCAGAAACGCCTTTGCTGCCAAGGGCTTGGTTCAGCAACCTGATTGCTTCTGGCTTCCTCGGCGCCTGAGGCTGGTAGTGATGGCCATTTCCAGCCGAAGGGTGTCTGGGTTTGGAAGTTGGAAAGGGGTTCTTTGGAAACCCTGGATCCTGGTCTGCATGGGTCTCAGCTTTGCTAAGTCTCAGGAAAATGTGGGCTCCCAGGAGGTCCCCATGGTTCGATATTTGCCACTTGTTTCACAACAGGTGGGCTTCTATTTAGATAGACCCCAAGAGCAGGAGAGGGTTCTGCTGCTGAGAAAACGTTTGGTGAACTTCACCACCCACTCCTGATTCACTGAACATGGTCATGGGTTTTCCTTTCATGGGATAAATAAAATAGTGGCAGACTCGGCAAGGTCATTCTTACCTTCCTTTCCCTTATGATCTGCACTAATTGAGGCTGAAAAGCTAATTAAATTCCCAGCCTGTCTTGAACTAAGTGTGGTCAAATAATACAGTTCTGGTAAATGAGATATAATTGGCAGTCAGCTGGGGGGTTCTGGGAAGACTTGCTTTCTTGATTAAAGAGCCATAGGTGGCTGGTATTTCTAATTTTCACTCCTTTCCCCTTCTTCCTGCCTTGCAGGTGGATGTGACGCCAGGAGTTGCGGCAGTCATGTTGTAACACTGAGGCAGAACACATGAAAAAGAGGCAAAGCCCTTATGGAGACAGGCCTTGACATGGCTGAGCTGCTGAACCTAGGCCAGCAGCGGCTGGTCTCTTGTAAACTGAGGTGAAACCAAGCTTTATTTGTTTAAGCTGTTGTGTCTGGAATTTCTGCAGCTGAAAGATTGCTGGCTAAAGCACACCACTATGACAAAGTATCAGCCAGGATCACAGGTGACAGTGAAACCCTACCTGCATTCCCATCACATTTGGAGACAGGGGTGTGTCTGCTGTAAGCACCAGGAATGATAATCATACAAGTAACATTTCTGAGTGTTCATTACATGCCAACTATCCTAAGCACTTGGCATATTGACTCACTGATCTTCCAACAAGTCCCATGGGGAACGTTTTACAGGTGTCAAAACTAAGGCAACAGAGAGGTCGAGGGAACTTGTTCAAGTTAGTAAGCAATGAGCCAAGATGTGAATTCAGAAAGTCTGGCTCCAGGATGCATCCTCACAGTCACATGTGATACTCACCCTCTCTCTCTCTGCAGTCAGGAGTCAGGGGAGACCGGCACAGCCCTGATCAAGGCTTCTTGTCCTGAGCCTCCTGGCTGCCGCATTCCCTCCTTTCACGCCCATCTCCAGGGAAGCCAGCTACCTGCTAAAGGAGGGCGGAGAGCAGGATCAGAGCTGGGGAACTGCGACCTGAAATGTCTGACAGTGTTAGGCTGGGGCAGCCTGTGGGGCGACTTCACCGACAACCAAGACCTTGGGCCAAGACCCCTCCTCTGCTCCAGGGCATGTATGAGTGAACACGGTCAGTATTTTTCTCTTCCTTCTCCCATTTTCCCAGTTGATTGACCCCACGTCTGATGAACATCTTTTCCATTTATTTTTAAAGCTACTTTATTACTCAGTAATACTGGTGAGTCTTATAGGCTGGGGAGCCAGCTGTCTCTTCTTCACCTATTATCACTTAAAGCATTTTTCTCATTATTCATTTATTTTTAGTGTGCTTTGTTGCTCTGCAGGCTTTCTCTAGTCGTGGTGAACCCAGGCTACTCTCTGTTGAGGTGCGAAGGCTTCTCAGTGTGGTGGCTGCTCTTGTTGCTGAGCGCAGGCTCTAGGCACACTGGCTCAGTACTGGTGGTGCATGGGCTTAGTTGCTCCTCGGCATACAGAATCTTCCCAGACTAGGACTGGACTCCAGCATTGGCCTTATCCACTGTACCATCCTTTGCCTGTACACTGTCTTATCCACTGTACCACCAGGGAAGTCCTTAAAACCCTTAACATAGTTCAGAAGTATGTGAAATGCAGAGTATGATCTTCTGCTCCTATGTCTTCAACCCCAGGCCCTTACCCCTTAATTCAGGGGGATAACATTGTCTGTGAGATTGAGTGTGTCCTTTTAGTTTTCCCTAGCAAATGCACTCACCTTTGTAAGATGCACATCTCTTATCTTAAATTAAAAAAAAATCAGACTATACATGGCATTCTGTAAATTGTTGCTTCTCCAAAAATAATTCATGGACCTAAGTTTGGTTCATTTTAGGAAGGAAGTACTACAAGTCCCTCAGTTAACTTTGTGTCCATGGACACTAATTATTAGTTTCCAACGTGTTGCTTTTGTGTACTTGTGTGCTAGTTTGGATTGAAGGGGTTCCAACAAGTGGCATGGTTGTGTGCATTTGCACACCTAGCACCATCAAATATGTGTGACAGGCATGGCCACGTGCCCTTTCTCACTGCTGTCCCAGGCCGTCTCCCACTGACTGGGGACAAGAGTGCTCCTCATCCATCCTCGCTAATTGTAGATACTTTTAATACTTAAAATGCTACAAACACCCCAGTCACAACATGCAGCACCTTAATCTTGGTTTCTAAATACAGCCCCGCTGAAAGGAACCAGGAACCAAGGCTCCTTGGAGAAATGATTGATTCCAGGGTTGGGACAGGGGACTTAAAAATGGGGTTAGAGGGACTTCTTTGGTGGTCCAGTGGCTAAGACTCTGTGCTCCTAATGCAGGGGGCCAGGGTTTGAGCCCTGATCAGGGAACTAGATAGATCCCATGTGCCACAACTAAGACCCGGCTGTTGCTGTTGCTGTTAAGTCGCTTCAGTCCACTGGAGTGGGTTGCCATTTCCTTCTCTAATGCTTGAAAGTGAAAAGTGAAATTGAAGTCGCTCAGTTGTATCTGACTCTTAACGGCCCCGTGGACTGCAGCCCACCAGGCTCCTCCATCCATGGGATTTTCCAGGCAAGAGTACTGGAGTGGGGTGCCATTGCACAGCCAGATAAATAAATAATTTTTTTTAATGGGCTTAGAATAGCTTGCTGTGACAGAAAGTAAGGAAGTAATCAAACTATGATGGGGGTGTGTCAAAGAGACACAGGAGGCAACTTGAAGGAGTTCCCATTGACTCACCTGGGATATTTTGAGCATCAAAATAAGTAATTACAGAAATGTATTATAACCACTGGAATTTAAAAACTCCATGCATCCTATGAGATTGCATGCTTGCTCAATCATGTCCCACTCTTTGCAGCCCTGTGGACTGTAGCTTGCTAGGCTCCTCTGTCCATGGGATTCTCCAGGCAAGAATACTGAAGTGGACTGCCATTTCCTTCTTCAGGGGAACTTTCCAATCCAGAGATTGAACCTGCATCTCCTGCACTGGCAAGCAGATTCTTTACCATCCGAGCCACCTGGGAAGTCTGGTAAAAAAAGAAAAGGAAAGGCTAGCCTTCACAGTAAAATGTCAGCTAATAAGTATACATAGAACTTAGAAAAATTATCATTTGGCAACAATTGTAATGATACCTGATACAGATGAGGATCAGTAGCAGATGCCAAATTTGTGGGTGAAAGTTTGAATAGGAATAGTGGAATCACTGAACTTGTTTATTACAAAAGGAAAAGTAGTAACTTGGGGCTTTCCCAAGGCAGAGCAGGGGTCTGGGAGATAAAGCTATAGCGGTCCTTACAGGGGAGGGGAGGATAGACAGAGTTCCAGCTTCACGTCCTCCTAGTGGATGATTCTAAAAGCTTCTCAGGGGGGCCCAGCAGCCCCCAGTCCCCATGATGATCACCCTTTCTATTGGATTTTCTTCTTTCTTACTCCTGCCTCTTGCCATTGGCTCCCAAACCAACTCCTACCCCAAGTCCTATCTCAGGCCCTGCTTTGGTGGGGACCAAGGCAACCTGCTTGGTGGGATGCTGAGCCCCAGGATGCCCATGCAACTTGGGGAGACAGTCAGAAGCAACTGCATGGCTGAGTTAAGGTGGTCCCACTGTGGGTGGGACCACTGGGTGGGGTTGGAGGGTTTGCTGATAGAGCAAGGGGGACAACACACAGCACAGTCATGGTGGCTCTGCCCCCAGGCTTTGGAATGGAGCACTGGAAGGCGAGGTTGCCACTTGCTGCTGCGCGGGAGAGTTCCGGGCAGCGCTGTGCAAGGGCTGTTAGTTACCCTGGAGGTGCCTTCCGGAGCGTCAGAGTGACCTTCGTGGGCGGCATCAGTGCACAGATGCATGAAGCCATTGCCTGGATGAGCTCACCGTGGAGGGAGTGGGGAAAAGAGGAAGCAACCAAGAATGGAGGCTCCTGGGACATTCCAAAGTCCACATGTCAGGACAAGGGGGTGAGGCCAGCCAGGGGACCAAGGAGGGTGGGTGGCAGGTGAGGTGACTTCAAGCCAGCTGTGTGAGCCGGGATGCTGCTGCTCTGCGGGTCCCAGCCAGGAAGGAGAGCGCTGCCAGGAGGGAGTGACTCACCCGATCAAGGGCAGCCAGCAGTGTGGAGGGCGATGCGAGCCCACCCCTCAGACATCCTGAGATCCAGGGAGGAGGGGTCGGCTGCCTCGGGAGCCGCTGCATCTCTGACGTGTCATTAGCCCTTGGGAGGAGGACAACTGACCTTTTTCCCTTTGTGGATTTTTAAAAATCTGTTTTCTACTTTGAGCAGATGTTATTTTTTTGTGTAAGAAAAAAACAGTGAATTTTATTTTATTTAAAAGTAAGTTAGGATATTTGTAAATTATATATCAGCTACACAATATATATATATATATACAACAAACTCATACAACTCAAAAGCAAAAATAGAAAAATAATGAAAGAAATTTGATTTAAAATGGGCAAAGGACCTGAATACAGACTTACCTCTTTCCAGCATGCTTTGCTATACTGTGAGTCACAAATACTGTTTTTTATTTTTTCAAATTAAATGTCTGCAGCCAAAAAAAAGAGTAAGTTAGGTTCCAGACATGTTCTGATTCTTTAGGCACAGTGGTGAGCTAGTGATAACCTCATGGCTCCCAAGGGCCTCTGGGGACTTTACATCCAGGGGAGGGCAGTTCACCTGGGTTTTGGTTCAGTGGGGCTGGACTTCTAGGTGATCCTGAGCAGCTTCCCCTGGAGAGAACCAGACCCCCATTTCAGACAGCCTGTGTGGAGTCCCTTGACCCCTCTGTGGTGCTCCTGCCTCTGCCCATGAGGACGAAAGAGTGGCCTCGGTATACTGGCTTGGTGAAGGGCAGAGGGGCATCACTGCTGGTCACGCTGTTTGTCTGCCGTGACCTTCCTCAGAGAACAGGCGTGGAGGTCATTGTTTCCTGGCCCCAAGGCTGGCTCAGCAGGGCCATCTGACCGCCATCATGAGTATTCATGGTTAAGACAGATTTATCAGCATCACCTGCTACACGGTAACTGAGCACCACTCTGTGCCACCCACCATTCTGGCTGCTGGGAATGCAGCAGTTAAGAGAAGATGCAGTCAGAGTAAGGCCTGGGACCATCTAACCATCTCATGGCATCGCTGACTCAATCGACAAGAGTCTGAGCAAACTCCTGAGACAGTGAAGGACAGAGAGGCCTGCCGTGCTGCAGTCTGTGGGGCTGCAAAGAGCGGGACACGACTGAGCGACTGAACAAAGCAACAAAGGTCAGGAACAGGGGGATGACTGTGACTGTGGGTGCAACGAGCAGAGGCGGGCCCAACACCCCGAGCTGAGCTGCTGCCACAGTCCAGTCCACAGTGCCTCTCCTAGAGGAGAACTGAGAGCGGCCAGGCCTGGGAGCCCCGTGCAGAAGCAGCCCCACACCAGGTGCGGAGTCTGAGGACTGGGGCAGAAAGTGCTGCTCAGGGCCGTGAGTGAGTGCCCTTCTCCCAGCCTCAGCCCACTCCCTGCCCCTCCTTCACAAAACGTTCCAAGCTCCCTTACCCTAACTGCCCATGCTGAGCCCCTGGCCCCACCTGGCATACTGCCCAGGAAAGGGGACCTTGGCCTGTACCAAGGGACAGGTCAGGGGCTGTGACTCCTCCACAGGACAGGCCACACTGGAGTCATTGACAAACACATCACAGGACAACTCCAAGCCAGTCGAAAGTCAATGCGGCAAAACAAAAACACAAAAACCAGAAGTCTGCTATCGCGGTAACCGAAAGCAGTTTTCTCTGGACCCTGGGCGGTTTCTATGGTGATGGGTCTTTGGGGCTTTGGACCCCTGGAAACGTGTGCTGCAGCTCTTCTCATAGCATCTCCATCAGCTGTCTTTTCAGCTGAGTCTCCAGAGTAAGAACCCTCTCATCACTTTGTTGTTTTGTTAGATTAGCCTGTCTTTTCCAAACTGTGCACCAAGCGTGAGTTACCTTTATAACTGAAAAGCCAATACTTCCATTAAGATTCAGAGGAAAGTTTACAGTTTACTTGTAAAAACAATGGAAGCGGCTCTGGCCAAGCTGAGTTGGGTAAAGTGGGCGCCCGAGGGGTCTTCTGGCCAGTGCCTGACCTGCTGTGGAGCCTCTGGGTGTTTGGCAGGACGCAGAAGTGAGCCGGTTGCCAATTCATGGATCCCAGGGCCTCTTGGTTTGGGCCTGGAGTCTTCTTGGCCTCTGGGTCTCCTCCTGTCCCTGGCCCCTCCTATTTTTCTTCTTCCAAAATGACCAAAAGAAATACAGCCTCTCATTTCAGTGGGAGAAAAAATTCATCTAAGTAGCCTTTTAATAAAAACAGAGTCTCTTGCTTGATCATCACTCTGTGCCACCCACCATTCTGGCTGCTGGGAATGCAGCAGTTAAGAGAAGATGCAGTCAGAGTAAGGCCTGGGACCATCTAACCATCTCATGGCATCGCTGACTCAATCGACAAGAGTCTGAGCAAACTCCTGAGACAGTGAAGGACAGAGAGGCCTGCCGTGCTGCAGTCTGTGGGGCTGCAAAGAGCGGGACACGACTGAGCGACTGAACAAAGCAACAAAGGTCAGGAACAGGGGGATGACTGTGACTGTGGGTGCAACGAGCAGAGGCGGGCCCAACACCCCGAGCTGAGCTGCTGCCACAGTCCAGTCCACAGTGCCTCTCCTAGAGGAGAACTGAGAGCGGCCAGGCCTGGGAGCCCCGTGCAGAAGCAGCCCCACACCAGGTGCGGAGTCTGAGGACTGGGGCAGAAAGTGCTGCTCAGGGCCGTGAGTGAGTGCCCTTCTCCCAGCCTCAGCCCACTCCCTGCCCCTCCTTCACAAAACGTTCCAAGCTCCCTTACCCTAACTGCCCATGCTGAGCCCCTGGCCCCACCTGGCATACTGCCCAGGAAAGGGGACCTTGGCCTGTACCACAGGGACAGGTCAGGGGCTGTGACTCCTCCACAGGACAGGCCACACTGGAGTCATTGACAAACACATCACAGGACAACTCCAAGCCAGTCGAAAGTCAATGCGGCAAAACAAAAACACAAAAACCAGAAGTCTGCTATCGCGGTAACCGAAAGCAGTTTTCTCTGGACCCTGGGCGGTTTCTATGGTGATGGGTCTTTGGGGCTTTGGACCCCTGGAAACGTGTGCTGCAGCTCTTCTCATAGCATCTCCATCAGCTGTCTTTTCAGCTGAGTCTCCAGAGTAAGAACCCTCTCATCACTTTGTTGTTTTGTTAGATTAGCCTGTCTTTTCCAAACTGTGCACCAAGCGTGAGTTACCTTTATAACTGAAAAGCCAATACTTCCATTAAGATTCAGAGGAAAGTTTACAGTTTACTTGTAAAAACAATGGAAGCGGCTCTGGCCAAGCTGAGTTGGGTAAAGTGGGCGCCCGAGGGGTCTTCTGGCCAGTGCCTGACCTGCTGTGGAGCCTCTGGGTGTTTGGCAGGACGCAGAAGTGAGCCGGTTGCCAATTCATGGATCCCAGGGCCTCTTGGTTTGGGCCTGGAGTCTTCTTGGCCTCTGGGTCTCCTCCTGTCCCTGGCCCCTCCTATTTTTCTTCTTCCAAAATGACCAAAAGAAATACAGCCTCTCATTTCAGTGGGAGAAAAAATTCATCTAAGTAGCCTTTTAATAAAAACAGAGTCTCTTGCTTGATCACAAAATCAATTAGTTGGTAGAGAATTTTATTAGTCAATCATGTAAGTAATTAAAAATATTGATTGATGGGGGCGCCAGGGGCCGAAAGCGGCTGCTTCTCCCCAGCAATGTGGGGCAGCGGCGGGCACGGGGGCATCAGGAAGTGATCCTGAGTGGGGGCTTTTAAATCGCTCCCCAGTGTGCCTCTCCCAAGGTCAAACCAGGACACATTAGACAAGGGACTCAGACGATCTTGGAGCCTCCATTTTCTCATGTGAAAAACAACAGGGCTGATAATATGGGATTTTCTCTGGACTAAATGAGACAGAGCTTGGATGGTGAGTGGCATGGCTTGAGGGCTCATGACAGGGGGAGCTGTATTCCTGACTGTCAAGGAATTCTAGGCCAAGGGATTCAAGTTCAGTCTTGTCCTGGGGCCGAGGGTGGGAGGGACAGAACAGTCAGGGGGCCTGGCCTTCTGAGTCAGGCCTCCCCTCGCCAACAGGCAAGGGCTCTGCCGGGTTAAGTCTGACCAGAGGTGGATCAGGTGATGTGGGCACCCAGCCTCCTATGCTCAGCATCCAACTCAAGTTCAAGCGGAGAGGAAATGGACTTTCTGTTGGAAGGGGAGTGGCAGATTCTAAGACAGCCTGTGGAACTAGAACACCTTTGTGGCCAGTTTTGGAAAATATCACCTGCTGCCTTGGATCCCTTCCTGGAGGCCTGAGAATGGTGTCCTCGGCCTTGAGAAGCACCGGCCTTGGCGCCTGCTGCGGAGGGATCATGAGTGAGGAATAAACTTCCACTGACTGAGTGTCCTGCCCTGTGTCTGCCTCCTCTTCATGGCACATGCGGTAGAAATCACTGCCCTGCTCCACAGATGGGGAGTGGGGATCTGGTGGCTCCATCACTTAACTGCTCTGTTGTAAGTTCTTTCCTCCATTCTGGGCCTCCCAGTCCCCTGGTCCAGTGGATGAAAGGAAGGCCCACCTCATCCTGGGAGGCCTCTAAGGATCAGACTCCATGGGTGCCTCCCCTAACATCCAAGAGATCTATGTAATGGACCAGGAAGATGGGGCTCCCTCTAGGGGGAGGGGAGGAACAGAGCCTGAGGGTCCTCTGCCGACAGCCCCTTCCTCCACCTCCTTGCCCACAGGGTGCAGCCTTGCCTGAGGGCCCTCAGGAGGGAGCCCCGGTCTGATGGGAGCCCAGGTTCTCAGGACCACCTGGGACAGTCACCCCCACACTAGGCCCCAGTCCAGCTGCCCCTTCTTCCCTGGGAACCCTGTAAACCTCACCTGTCTGTGCCCTAAAGGCTTGCCCCACCACGAAAGCTTCTGAGCTTCTTTCCTGGCACATGATTTTGCAAAGCCACCCTCAAAAGCGGGCCCTGGAGGTGCTTGTATGCAGGCTGTTCGTCCTCTGTAAAGCCTGGCTATTTGTTTAGACTAGCTGACATTTCCATGGTCTTTTATTAAAGAAAATATCCTGGGGAGAAGGCAGGATGTTTGCACACAGCTTATACCCTCCGCCTCTGGTCCCCAGCGCCCTGGAGCGGGTAAGGAGGCAGGGGTGCCAGCCTCTCCCCATCCCTTCTTCCCTGAGAAAGGAGGGGTGGTAGGCAGCCCCCTACAGGTGCAGGGATCCTCCCAATCTCTGCTTGCCCCATGCTCTGAGGGGCAGGACAGACAGGGGCCAGGCAAGACCACGGCTTCCTTCTTGGTGGACTATGGTCAGTGAGCCCACGGGGGACTCCGGCCAGCTCCATCGGCTGTGCTCTCTGTTAGTCTTTCTCTGGCTCGCGTGTGCTGTGCCTTTTGCTCTCCTTTGTGTCTTTGTTGTCAGCATCTGCCAGGGGGTCCCCTGCAGTCAAAGAGCTGAGTTAACGGCTGGCGGGCTCCATTCTGAGCTAAGAGGCCTAGTTATTCTGTGGGATCTGTCTGAAGGTGCCAGGGGCACCTGTGGCCAGAGGAATCGTCTTCCCCGTCAGCCATCACCCAGGCACTTCTGAGGTGGCTGCACTAGGGTCTTGCCTCTCGCCCAGCACCAGACAAAGGTGTCACAGTCACACTGACTGGGGTGTGGGTCCCAGCCCTGCACAGCTGCTGAGCGTCCCTCTGGGGGGCCCTAGGGTGCTTACTGGACCTTCCCCAGGGCAGCAGTCTGGGTGGTCTCCCTCACCATGACTGGAATGCATCTAGGTACGAGGTCCTGGAACCTGGCTTTGCAAGCAGATGGAACACTGCTGCACTCCAATGCTGTGTTCTTACCTGTCCTGGAGAAAAGGGGAGAAGGACAGTATCGACACTGTCATCCGGCGACACCTGGCAGGGAGGAGCAAAGATCGGGGCTGGTCTGGCCTTAATTAAATCACCCACGGACCAGCTCACAGTTATAAATTGCTCTCACTCTCATGGACCCATTTCAAGCAGCATCCTTCCAGGTCTGTGTAAACAACCCCACACCCTCCGCTCCAGCTCCCGCCTGCAAATCACAGGAGGTGTTTCCATTTTAACCGAGATCAACTACTGACAATTAGGGATCCTTGGACTCATTCATCATGAAAGGGCTACACATCTGTGGATAAGGAGAGTACAACTGCCTGCCTCCTGAGAGGAGACTGAGCCGCCAGGCCTGGGGCAGCCCAGTGGGTGGGGCTGAGCAGGTGGGGGTCTGTCTCTTATACACATCTTAAGCACCCTAGGGCCCCCCAGCCCTGCACAGCTGCTGAGCGTCCCTCTGGGGGGCCCTAGGGTGCTTACTGGACCTTCCCCAGGGCAGCAGTCTGGGTGGTCTCCCTCACCATGACTGGAATGCATCTAGGTACGAGGTCCTGGAACCTGGCTTTGCAAGCAGATGGAACACTGCTGCACTCCAATGCTGTGTTCTTACCTGTCCTGGAGAAAAGGGGAGAAGGACAGTATCGACACTGTCATCCGGCGACACCTGGCAGGGAGGAGCAAAGATTGGGGCTGGTCTGGCCTTAATTAAATCACCCACGGACCAGCTCACAGTTATAAATTGCTCTCACTCTCATGGACCCATTTCAAGCAGCATCCTTCCAGGTCTGTGTAAACAACCCCACACCCTCCGCTCCAGCTCCCGCCTGCAAATCACAGGAGGTGTTTCCATTTTAACCGAGATCAACTACTGACAATTAGGGATCCTTGGCCTCATTCATCATGAAAGGGCTACACATCTGTGGATAAGGAGAGTACAACTGCCTGCCTCCTGAGAGGAGACTGAGCCGCCAGGCCTGGGGCAGCCCAGTGGGTGGGGCTGAGCAGGTGGGGGTCTGTCTCTTATACACATCTTAAGCACCCTAGGGCCCCCCAGCCCTGCACAGCTGCTGAGCGTCCCTCTGGGGGGCCCTAGGGTGCTTACTGGACCTTCCCCAGGGCAGCAGTCTGGGTGGTCTCCCTCACCATGACTGGAATGCATCTAGGTACGAGGTCCTGGAACCTGGCTTTGCAAGCAGATGGAACACTGCTGCACTCCAATGCTGTGTTCTTACCTGTCCTGGAGAAAAGGGGAGAAGGACAGTATCGACACTGTCATCCGGCGACACCTGGCAGGGAGGAGCAAAGATTGGGGCTGGTCTGGCCTTAATTAAATCACCCACGGACCAGCTCACAGTTATAAATTGCTCTCACTCTCATGGACCCATTTCAAGCAGCATCCTTCCAGGTCTGTGTAAACAACCCCACACCCTCCGCTCCAGCTCCCGCCTGCAAATCACAGGAGGTGTTTCCATTTTAACCGAGATCAACTACTGACAATTAGGGATCCTTGGCCTCATTCATCATGAAAGGGCTACACATCTGTGGATAAGGAGAGTACAACTGCCTGCCTCCTGAGAGGAGACTGAGCCGCCAGGCCTGGGGCAGCCCAGTGGGTGGGGCTGAGCAGGTGGGGGTCTGTCTCTTATACACATCTTAAGCACCCTAGGGCCCCCCAGCCCTGCACAGCTGCTGAGCGTCCCTCTGGGGGGCCCTAGGGTGCTTACTGGACCTTCCCCAGGGCAGCAGTCTGGGTGGTCTCCCTCACCATGACTGGAATGCATCTAGGTACGAGGTCCTGGAACCTGGCTTTGCAAGCAGATGGAACACTGCTGCACTCCAATGCTGTGTTCTTACCTGTCCTGGAGAAAAGGGGAGAAGGACAGTATCGACACTGTCATCCGGCGACACCTGGCAGGGAGGAGCAAAGATTGGGGCTGGTCTGGCCTTAATTAAATCACCCACGGACCAGCTCACAGTTATAAATTGCTCTCACTCTCATGGACCCATTTCAAGCAGCATCCTTCCAGGTCTGTGTAAACAACCCCACACCCTCCGCTCCAGCTCCCGCCTGCAAATCACAGGAGGTGTTTCCATTTTAACCGAGATCAACTACTGACAATTAGGGATCCTTGGCCTCATTCATCATGAAAGGGCTACACATCTGTGGATAAGGAGAGTACAACTGCCTGCCTCCTGAGAGGAGACTGAGCCGCCAGGCCTGGGGCAGCCCAGTGGGTGGGGCTGAGCAGGTGGGGGTCTGTCTCTTATACACATCTTAAGCACCCTAGGGCCCCCCAGCCCTGCACAGCTGCTGAGCGTCCCTCTGGGGGGCCCTAGGGTGCTTACTGGACCTTCCCCAGGGCAGCAGTCTGGGTGGTCTCCCTCACCATGACTGGAATGCATCTAGGTACGAGGTCCTGGAACCTGGCTTTGCAAGCAGATGGAACACTGCTGCACTCCAATGCTGTGTTCTTACCTGTCCTGGAGAAAAGGGGAGAAGGACAGTATCGACACTGTCATCCGGCGACACCTGGCAGGGAGGAGCAAAGATTGGGGCTGGTCTGGCCTTAATTAAATCACCCACGGACCAGCTCACAGTTATAAATTGCTCTCACTCTCATGGACCCATTTCAAGCAGCATCCTTCCAGGTCTGTGTAAACAACCCCACACCCTCCGCTCCAGCTCCCGCCTGCAAATCACAGGAGGTGTTTCCATTTTAACCGAGATCAACTACTGACAATTAGGGATCCTTGGCCTCATTCATCATGAAAGGGCTACACATCTGTGGATAAGGAGAGTACAACTGCCTGCCTCCTGAGAGGAGACTGAGCCGCCAGGCCTGGGGCAGCCCAGTGGGTGGGGCTGAGCAGGTGGGGGTCTGTCTCTTATACACATCTTAAGCACCCTAGGGCCCCCCAGCCCTGCACAGCTGCTGAGCGTCCCTCTGGGGGGCCCTAGGGTGCTTACTGGACCTTCCCCAGGGCAGCAGTCTGGGTGGTCTCCCTCACCATGACTGGAATGCATCTAGGTACGAGGTCCTGGAACCTGGCTTTGCAAGCAGATGGAACACTGCTGCACTCCAATGCTGTGTTCTTACCTGTCCTGGAGAAAAGGGGAGAAGGACAGTATCGACACTGTCATCCGGCGACACCTGGCAGGGAGGAGCAAAGATTGGGGCTGGTCTGGCCTTAATTAAATCACCCACGGACCAGCTCACAGTTATAAATTGCTCTCACTCTCATGGACCCATTTCAAGCAGCATCCTTCCAGGTCTGTGTAAACAACCCCACACCCTCCGCTCCAGCTCCCGCCTGCAAATCACAGGAGGTGTTTCCATTTTAACCGAGATCAACTACTGACAATTAGGGATCCTTGGCCTCATTCATCATGAAAGGGCTACACATCTGTGGATAAGGAGAGTACAACTGCCTGCCTCCTGAGAGGAGACTGAGCCGCCAGGCCTGGGGCAGCCCAGTGGGTGGGGCTGAGCAGGTGGGGGTCTGTCTCTTATACACATCTTAAGCACCCTAGGGCCCCCCAGCCCTGCACAGCTGCTGAGCGTCCCTCTGGGGGGCCCTAGGGTGCTTACTGGACCTTCCCCAGGGCAGCAGTCTGGGTGGTCTCCCTCACCATGACTGGAATGCATCTAGGTACGAGGTCCTGGAACCTGGCTTTGCAAGCAGATGGAACACTGCTGCACTCCAATGCTGTGTTCTTACCTGTCCTGGAGAAAAGGGGAGAAGGACAGTATCGACACTGTCATCCGGCGACACCTGGCAGGGAGGAGCAAAGATTGGGGCTGGTCTGGCCTTTGGAGGTGGGGATGATCCCACCTGCCAGGAAGCGCCCCTGTGGGTCAAGTATTAGTCTTGACAGCAGATAGGGTTGGGCGGAGTCCCGGATGCTGAGAGCCTATCTGAGGGGTCAGGCCTGGGCCTCCTCACAGGAGGGGGTGGGCTGGGAGGGTGGGGGAAGAAAGGGAAAGGAAGGGGACACAGAGGGAAGAAGGAGGGGAACGAGGGGAGCGGACACAGCAGCATCTCGGTGCTAGAGCAGCGCAGACACCTCTCACTGGCCTCCCTGCTCCCCTCAGGTCCCCCAGCACACCCTTCACAAAGGCATTAGCCAGAGCGAGCTTTCCAGCGACAGTCAGCCCCTGACACTCCTTCATGCAAACCTCCCAGCAGCTTCCTGTTGCCAGCAGAATAAATTCCACACCCCTTCCGATGCCCCCCCAGGGCCCTCCATGCCCTTCTGGCCCCTCTCCGTCTTCAGCCACTTCCTTTCCTGGGACCACGCTGATGCCCGTCCATCCTTCCAGCCGCAGGTCCCTGCACGTTTCTTTGGTTGGGCCCCTTGTCTCCTCGCCTGTCTGACATTTTGTCTCTCTCAAGCTCAACTGTCATTTCTCAGGAGGGGCCCTCCCGGAACACTCCCAGCCATCCCGCCTGGATCACCTCCCAGCAAACCCTGTCCCCTCGGCCCGTCTGCCCCCTTCACAGGGCCTGCTGGTCAGAGTTGGTGAGCATGCTCCTTATTGACCTGTCGGCTGTCTCTCTGCTAACAGAAGTAGGGGACTCACCTGTCTGGCCCGTGCTCTGAATGGTTGCAGGCACGCGAGTGTCACCCCTCCCTCCGCAGGCCGTCAGCTCATTGAGGGCAGTGCTTCTTCTGCCTCCAAGCTGGGTGCACCGTGTGATGCCCTGACCAGCATGCACTCCGTTCACCGGGTCACGGTGCTGATCTTCCCACTGTACAGACGAGGAAACACTGCCTCCCAGACCCTGTGCCCTGGAGGGGTGCTCCCCAGTGAGCAGAGCAGCAGCGGGGCCGGCACTGGCTGGAAGGCCTGTGCAGACCCTCAGCCGAGGCCCTGCCCCTGACCAGCCGCACATGGCCCGACGCCTGGCGGCCCTCCAGCTGCGGTGGACATCTGCTGCAGCTGGGCCTGGCCTGCGGCTCTGCCACACGTGTTCTGCCTCAAACCCTCCACTGGGGACGCCCCTGGTGATGTGAGACTCACAGTGCGATTTCCTGTGATGTAATTAGCTCCCTGGAGCCTGGGGAGCGGCCGGCTGCAGGCGGGTGGAGGGTGGGCTTCCCTGCAGGTATGTGTGTGAGGCACGTGTGCCTGTGTGTATGTGTGCATGCATGCATGCATGTGCACGCGAGTCTGTGGAGCTGCTCCTTGGGGACAGAGGGGTCTAGGGTGGAGAGGGAGCACAGCTGGGTCTGCTTTTTAAAGAGATAGTGTCATGGGCTGTCTAAAGGCTTTAGAATCTCAGAGGCCACACTTCCTGATGTTCCACCCCATTCAACCTCTCAAGAGTCTCAGTATACTCATCCATAAAACAGGACAATAGTTCTACCTCACTCTCAGGCTCACCATGAGGATGAAAATGCAGGACAAGTGCTGAGGGCCACTCCTGCCTGGAGAAGTTGCTGGGAAGTGTCATGGAGAGGACTGGGGTGGGGCAGGAGGGAGACCTCAGGGTCCTGCACACTTAGTGGCGGGACCCTGGGGGAGCCGGGAACCTCAGAGGCGACCTCGTTCCCAGCTACTCGGGAGGCAGCTGGGAAGGTCCATGAGAGGATACAGGCCCAATAAAGCCGGCCCGGTGCCAGGAGCTAGGGAGACCGTCATGCTCACGGCTGAAATCTGAGCTCTGTTCAGGCCTCCACTGCTGGGTTTGGGCCTATTTGGGGACTCTGCTTTTTCCCCTGGAGCCTCCTGAGATCTTCCAGCCTGGGAAGATGGAGAGTGCCAGCCCTTGGGGATGCCCAGGGGTTCCCTGGAAGCTGGCAAGGGGCAAGAAGCTTCGGTACCGGTTCTACACCACACAGAGAGGGTGTACCCACCCCTCCAGCCAGGCTTGTGGGTTTTCTGGGGCTGCTGGGGCAGGGATGGGGTAGTGAGGTCACACACGAGCCCCTCCTTCTCGTAGGGCTCACCTCCTGTCACCTCTTGTCTCAGGCCTCCAGGGTGAGTCCTCTGGAGGCTCAGGGTCCATGTTGCTCTCCCAGGTGGTCTCCTCCTTCAGCAGCCAGATGTGGGATGTGGGGAGGATTAAAAACAAGAGCAGTGGGGTGGGAGGTGGGAGGGGCCTTTGGCATTGGGAGATCGTGTACACCTGTGGCTGATTCATGTCAATGTATGGCAAAACCAATACAGTATTGTAAAGTAGAATAAAGTATTAAAAAAAAAGACAAAAACAAGAGCAGTTAATCCCAATCTGTGTCTTCGTGTTAATCATTCAGTTGTGTCCAATTCTTTGCTGCCCCGTGCCCCAGGCTCCTCTGTCCATGGGATTCTCCAGGCAAGAATACTGGAGTGGGTTGCCATTCCCTCTTGCAGGGGATCTTCCCAATCCAGGGATAGAATCCAGGTCTTCTGCATTATAGGTGGATTCTTTACCATCTGAGCCACCAGGGAAGACCAATCCCTATCAGCTATATATAACATAGATAACTAGTAAGGAACTCCTATATAGCACAGGGAAGTCCACTCAACACTCTGTAATGGTCTATATGGAAAAAAATCTAAAAAACGGTAGATACATGTATATGTATAACTGATTGTTTATATAACTTTGCTGTATACCCCAAACTAACAAAACATTGTCAATGAATTACACTCTATCAAACGAACAAAAACCAAGAGCAGTGTCAGAAAAGGCTCTCCAGCCACCCAGGGTGGGGGCCTTTGGGTGGGGGCAGCCCCCTGTACCTCCCAGGCCTCAGCCATGTCATGGGAGGTTGGTCTGCTCTGCCTGCTCCAGGGCCACCTGAAGTCCAAGTGGCAGTGCTGTGTCAAAGGATGGAAGTAATAAAAATAATGAAAACAAGCCAGCCCAGGTTATTATTTTGCCCTCCATGTCCTAGTTCTGCTAACTCCCTTGGCTCCGGGCTGAGTTGAATGCCTCCCTGTAATAGAAGATGGACGGTTTATTCCTTTGTGTTCAGCCAACCAGAAACTCAGCCTGCGGCACTGCAGTCTATGCCTGGCGGGCAGCCCTGGAGCCTCACCCTCAAACTCAGTTTCCCCTCTGATTTGGGCGCCAGCACACGGTTGCCTCTGAACTCTCCTCCTGCTGAGTCGGGGTGGGTTTTTCCTGTGTTCTCCAGCATCTGTCTAAGCTGGCTTTCCCTCAGCATGGATTGTTCTAGCTCTTCAGGTGCATATGCCATCTCAGGGGATGGAAGCTGGAGAACACTGCACCCAGTACCCCGTGTTTCCCATGGCCTGGCCATATCCCCTCAGACCATGAGACAACCCAGCTGCCAAACCGAGGCCATGCCTTCGGCTTGGTGGGACTCCTTGAGGGAAAGCCTGGACCGTAGACTAGTGCTGGCCTCTGAACCCGCCTCCTCTGCATCACAGAGCATAGGATAGAGACCTTTTGCTTCCCACCACCTCTGAGGCCTAGCGCTCCTGCACAGAGGGACTTTCATCACACAAGCAGGATGCCGACCCTGGGGAGGCCTCCCCATCATGCCACACAGTCCCTACCCACTGGCCAGCCCATGGCCCCGGCCCCTCCCATTGCAATTCTGGGGCACCCCATTCTCTGAGCCTCACATGTACCCAGGCCCTAGCCACCAACAACACTGTCCCCTCTGTGTCCCCAGGTGAGCCTCCTCTGTGATGCCTCCTGTGATGGCACAGCTGGGGACAGGGCCGGTTCCCTGACTCTCTGAGTCTCTAGGCTGTTCTGCTCCAGGGAGGAGCTACACATCACCTGCCCCTCCCCAAGGTCCTGCTGGCAGATGAATGAGGGCCCAGTAGCCAGGTCACCATCCCTCCAGAGCCCTGCCCAGCTGAACCAGTGGACCACAGACCTAGTGATGAAATCAGAATCACAGGCTCCATCCCATGGGCCAAGCTCTGGGCCTCTGCCTGGGGACGAGTCAGTTCATGAGCCCACGGGCAGGACGCATCTGTCACTCTGCTCTTGGACATCCCTGGTCCCTGAGCTCCTAGCTTGACCTGCCCCCAGCTGCAGGCTTCTGCTTATGGGATGGATCCTTCACTTGATGCCCAGAGTTAAACGGGCATTTCTTTGCTGCTTTTTCTTATCCCTAACATAGCTTCTGGGATTAATTATCAATACAAAGTCATATTTGAAAGGTAGTTATTACAGAGCCAGCCCAACATGAATACTATAACTCAATAAACAGCAAAAAAACAATGGAGATCACCAGACCATGGACCACTCTCTTCTATGAAGACAGATGCAAAAAACCTTAAATTATAGGCAAATAAAATAATATGCCACAACGAGAGAGGCCCATCCCTCTGGTAAGTAAGGCTATAACACTGGTAGAAAGGCTATTAAGAGTCCACTCGTTAATGGGCCAGATGGTGGACAGTGTTTGGAGGGGTGCAAAGGGGCTTTAGGACCCAGCAGTGCACTGAGCTGGGTGGGTGACACCAACTTAGGCATTCTGGAAAATTCATGGAGCTACACATTTGGAGCTATTGCTGTCACTGTGTGGTGCTATGCTTCAAAAACAATTCAGTAAGAAAAGTAACCAACAGAGAGAAGATGTTGTTTCAATAAGAAGCAATCAACATACAGCAAACTGAGGACTAGCAACTTAAAAAATCAGTAAGAAAAAATAAAAACAAGCTCAACCTACTCCAATATTCTTGCCTGGAGAAATCCACGAAGAGAGGAGCTTGGTGAGCTTCAGTCCATGGGGACACAAAGAGTGGGACACGACTGAGCAACTGTTGATGATGATGATAGGAAAAGTGAGCAAGGGATAAAAGGGCAATTCACTAAAGAGGAAACACGATTGGTCAAAAAATGTGAAATCAGCTGTTCAACATCAGTAATCCACTGGGAAAATACAAACAAACAAAAATGGAGTATCATTTCATATCCATCAGTTTGGGGGGGAAATGGCATCTGATAATCCCAAGAGGGGATGAAATGAAGAATTGTGAGAAATTTCACACCCACGGACAGGGGTGCAAATTAATCCAACCACTTGAAGGATGGAAAAGAAATGTGTGAATTTGAAACAGTGCATGCCTGAAGATGTGGAAATTCCACTCTTGGTCTATGCCCTTGGATACCACTGGGAAGCTGAATAAGAATGTTCATTATGGTATGAAGTTTGTCATAGAACAAAACTGGAAATAGCTTAAATCATTAGGGAAGCAGACAAATAAATTGTGAGATATTCATGAAATAGAATCCTTGCGGAAAAGTTAAAATGAGTGAATTAGATCAATGTAGATGAGCTCAAATTTAGATTATAGTTTAAAGCCTGTGTGGCTTCACCGTCCATACATGCTCATGGGCCCTTTGTGCATGTGTGTATATGTATGTATGTGCATCTGTGTCTGTATGTCTCAAACTATGGAAAGCCCTTGAGTTAGGAGGAAAGGAAAAATTCTGCAATATTTTGTTGCTTTTACATGAATTTAAAGCTTCTCAAGTAAACATGACCAGATCTCAACGTTTACAAATTCTGACACTGGTGTCTGCTACAGACCATACTTTTCTACAGTTTTAAAATTTTAAACAGGAAAAAAACCACAAAGGAAAACCAAGGGGATGAACTGGGAAAAAGACAACTATTAAAAAAAGGCTGATAGATTTGGAGAAAGTGTCAGCTGCCACTACTCTGAGAACAGTGCAGGGCCCTGGCCAGGCTGGATCTCAGGGCTTCATTCATGAACTCGCCCAGCCCATGACTGGGTCTGAGTTTTCAGAGGCTCTCGGCTGACCTTGGAGGCATCTATGGGTGCCCTGGATTGTAGAGCTGGTCACTGTTCGATCAGGCTATGCAGGCCCTCATTTCAGTTCCAGCTCTGGTCCAGCTCTGGGCAGCCCCTCTGGCCTCTAACTCACCCTCATCATGGAAGCCACTTGGGGATCTGGTGGCTGTGGCCCCATCCCAGTGTCAGCCCAGTCCACTCCCTCCTACACTAGAATCTGAGCCCAGACCAGCTCAGAGACTGTAGCCCTCCACACACCCCTCCTGTTCTGGGGCTTGAGGAGAAGCGAGGTGTAGTTATATACCCAAGCTATAAAAATAACAGCCTACATTTATCCTGTACTTAGAATCCCCTGTCATCACCTGAATTACCTTTCACAACCATCCTCTAGGAAAGCAAACACCAGGAGACCAGGACCCCTCACAAGGGAAATCCATGTTCCTTTTAGCCCACTGAAGACCCAGGAACAACAAAAGGACCCAGAACAGACAAGGAGCGGGAAAAGGCTGGGAAAATGATTTGACTTTATTTGCCCTAGCCACATGGAAGTCAGAGAGAGCTCACATGTGAATGGGGATAACAATGAGTGGTGCCCAGTGCTGGCCCCCCTCCAGGCTTGGGACTTCCTCCTGCTTCAGGAGGAAGAGCCTGGAGTAAGGAAGTGGTTGCCTTGGGTCAGAAGAGGCAGGATCCAGGCTGGCATTTGAGAGAGGTAGGCATTGCAAGGTCTTAGACTACCACCTGTTGAGACCCTTGCTCTCTAGCTCTGGTCCCTCCTCATAGCCTCACAGAGTGGGCAGCCAGAGGCTTCACGTGACCCTTGTACCCGTCTGGCCTACTCAGGTCTCAGGAGCAGAGGTTGGGGTGTGTCCCCCATGTTCACCCACCCCCTGGCAGCAGTGGGCAGGAGCTGGTCTCTTCATTTCTCACCAGCATTGGAACAAACGGAAATAAGTCCCAGGGACCCAGCATACTGCCGTGCTCTCCATAGCCCACGGCACTCTCTAGACTCAAAGAATTCCATGGTCACATCTGATTTTTCCTGCTGGAGCCCCTCCATGTTTACACATCAGAGTGCAGTGGGGGTGGAGCTAGGGTGGCCGCTCTGGGCCCTGAATTCCCCCACCCCCACCCCCAAGAAGCTGGCCGAGGTTTCTGCTCGCAGTGGACCCCAGGGAGGGAAGCTCAGAGCTGGGGAGCGCCTGAAAGGATAGTAATGCAATCACCACCCGACACCGAAAGCTTTTGCCACAGGATCATATTCACGCCTTGTGACCCCAGCACACAGCTAGATAGGGAGCCCCGGCGATGGCTGAGGCTCTTCTGGGCCTGGCGCCCTCCATCTGGCTGGCACTGGCTTCTGTGGTCCAGCCTTCCCAGTCTGACTGTCTTCTGGGCCAGAGGCCCTGCTCAGAGGCCATGTCCTTGGCTCATCTGCAAGAAGCCAACTCTCAGAGGACATCTCATTTACATGCCCAGTGTCTCAGAGCAAACTTGTGAGCAGTAAGTCTGATCAATTCATGTTGTTATGCACAGGTTCAAGTAATACATTAGAAATAGTCTTTGTCATCTTTGGGGAAACAAGGTGGAGCTTAAAAGAACAGGTATACAAATAGGAAAAACAGGCCATTTAAACACAGCAGGTGTTCTATCAGTAAATGCAAATCGTGCAAAATTCAGGTGAAGACCCAGTTTGGTCTTGCACAGGCCTGGAAGCTCTAAAGTGGAAAGTGGAGGGTGAAGCAGGTCAGCTCCAAGTCAGGGAGGCCTCCCTCCAGGTACAGGCTGCTCCTCCCTAACCCAGCAGCCCAGAGTGGTGGAGGAGGCCAGGGGGAGCTGAGTGCCAGACTGGATAGGGGGCCTGCCCAGACTTTCTCATTCTCAGGCTCCTAGGGGTCTGAATCCTGATGGCCCAGGGCCAAAAAGACAGTCGGCACATGTCCTGGGAATGCTCCTGGCAACCAGGCTTTTACATCAGCAAGATGGGTCAATCCTTTGGGCCCCACTCATGTCACAGAACCCAAAGTTAGAAGCCACCTAGGTGGGAATAAGGCTGGGAGGGCCCAGCCTCCCAGGGGGCAGAAGCTGTTATATTGTCTGTATCTCTGGACCCTGGAGATGCCCAGCCCATCCTAGGTGTTAGATGGATACTCAGTGAGTGGTTGTTGAATTTATTCAGCAAATAATAGCTATTCAGCACAGGTGCCAGGCTGAGTGTAGTGCCAGTGACAAATAGGACAGACACAGCCCTGCCCCCAGAGCTTGTGTCCTAGTGGGTGAGATGGACCCATAAACAGCAGCTTGAGTGGCAGGAGGGATCCCTGAGAGAAGAACCCCTGGGGCACAATGACAGCCCCTGTCCTGTAAGGTCCCAGCGTCATGGACAGAGAATCAGACAAGGCAGAGAGCAAGGGATGGGAGGTATGGCTAGTCTCAGGTGTGGCCATCTTGAAATTCTTAACATTTTACCTTTGAACTCGTGTTCTCTGAGTGAGGCTCTGGAGAAAAACAGAGCACCTGTGATCAGGGGAGACATGCAAATCCGTTGCAGCTTCCTTAATATGGAGAAATGGATTATTTCCTGCCATATCAATAAACAAGGACATCACAGTCATCAGTGATTCCAGCCCTTCAGGGCAAACAGGAAGGAGAACAGTACCTGCTATCAGACTGCAGCCACTCCCTACGGTGAGCTCAGGACGTGGAAAACATGGACACTGGCCTCAGACAGCATATGAAAGGAGTGATTTCAGTGAGCCCAGACTCTTGCATCTTCTCATACATAGAAAATCACTAAATGCCTTAACTTGGGGCATCTGGTTTCCTTTAATTAACAGGTGGCACTAGTGGTAAAGAACCTGCCTGCCAGTGCAGGAGATGCAAGAGATGCAAGGAAAAAGTACCGAAATGTAAAGCTTCTTCTTTTCTTTCTCCATCTTCCTCTTTTGCAGTGTTCAATCCCTGAGTTGAATCTCCACGGAAGATCCCCTGGAGGAGGAAATGGCAACCCCCTTCAACATTCTTGACTGGAGAAGCCCCAGGACAGAGGTGGGCTATGGTCCTAGGGTTGCAAAGAGTCAGACTCCGACCTAAGCAACTACGCATGCACACACTTGATGTTCAGGGCTATCTGACCTTTGTTGTAAAACTTCTGTATAACCTGACTCCTCCCCCCACCTCCCTGGAGCAGCTCTTTCAGGGCTACTTGAGATGCTGTCTCCAGGGCTTAAAGCCCTAAAAATTTCTGCTAAACAAAATATAACTCAACTTCTAGGTTGTGGCTAGTTTTTCAGTGGACTACATAGACCTTCATGAAGCCTCATGAGCATAGGGTGCTGGGTGGACAGTGTTTTAGGCCAGTGACTCAGCAAGGACAAAGAAAGCTTGTCATGTCGATTACTGAGTGAGGGTGGCAGTGAGGCCCGAGGGCCCTTGCTTTCTGGTAGAATCTGAATGCACTGGGCATTGGCGGGGTAAGAAACCCAAACAAGGGCCCATCACGGCCTTTCTCTCTCAGGTCACTTTGACACTTTTCGTATCAGTCAGCCACTTGGGTGAGAATAGTGATAGGAGAGGGTCTTCTTCCTCAGGAGTGAGCTGAGGTTTGAGGGAGTTGGTCCCCTGGTGTCAAGAAGTGAAATTGAAACAGCTGAGTTAGTAGTGTGAAGCATTTTCCCTGTTCTGATGAGAAAAAAAAAATACATGAACATACAAGCTATAGAAGTCTTAGGAATTGGGTATCAATTAAATGTTCTTATACTTGCATTTAAAACAGAAAGGTGAAACAGTAAGGTTCATGCTAATAATTAAAATTAAATTTTTTTCTTTCCTTAGAATGACATCAAATAACAAATTAAAACACTGCAAAAGAGGAAGATGGAGAAAGAAAAGAAGAAGCTTCACATTTCGGTACTTTTTCCTTGTCTTTTGAATGTGGGGCCCATGACTCACTCTGCACTGAGGCTGAGTGAGCACTGTATTGGAGCCGAGGTGCCTGTAAAAGGCAGGTGGGAGCAGGTGGGGGAAAAGGGGTTGGTCAGAGAGGAGGCTGTGATAAGGGTCCAGCGTGGTCTTGGGGGACAGTGGCTGCCCACCAGTTGTGGTCACTGCAGGGAGGAGGAGTAGGGTGAGGTGGACCCCTCAACTGTGCCATTTAGTGCCCTCTTAGGGACAGCCTGAAAGTCGGGGTGCAGGGCAGAAAGGGAGCAGCCCCCTGCCTCATGTCAGCCAACAGTTTTTATGTATCCAGCCTCCAAGTAACATTCCCCTTGAACATGGTTTGGAGGCTACATGGAGACCTGGGGCAAAGGCAGCCACTGAGTTGAGTTCAGGACCTGCCTTGAGTCCTTCCAGCCTGGCACCCAGAGCTCTCTGGAGGTCCAGAACACCTCCTCCCCACCAATGTCCACCGTGGGAGCTGTGGTTATGGGAAGCCGTTTGATTTCAACACCTCGCCCCACCCCTAGCCTGGAGGCTGTCTTGGCCCCGAGTGAGGTCGGCCTGCGAGGAAGGTCCAGCATCTCTCCTTTCACTCAGCAGTCCTGCTCCGCAGCCTGGGTAGGAAGCTGACGGCCGGCTGGTGTCTGGGGAGCGCTGCCTTCCACTTGAAAGTGTGGATGATTAAAGCTGAGGCTGGCGGTGATGGAAGTGGCTCCATTAGCTCCGGGGGAAAGTGGCATATGGTTTTTCCCTTCTGTGCTTGCTCTGGGCCCTTCCCAGGGTCACACACACACACACACACACACACACACACACACACACACCCTTGTGTGATACAGCTGCTCTGTGAGGTCGGCAAGGCGAGGCTGGGCAGGGAGGTTAGGAAAGTGGACATAAGGAGAACTCAGGCTTCCCGCACAGCCACGGTGGACCTGGCTCTCTAAATGCATTATCTCATTTATTTAATCCTCACGTGGGTTCTCATAACTATTTCCAGAGCAACTGCTGTTTCCAGGGCGCCGACTCTATCTCAGGGAGTTTCAGTGTTTCATCTCAGAGTCTTATGTGTGGGTTGAATTGACGAAGGGGTGGTAGAGATGCCTTTCCATTTTTTAAAACAATTCTTAATTTTTGGCTGGTCTGGGTCTTCGTTGCTGAGCGAAGGCTTTCTCTAGCTGTGGTGAGTGGGGGCTACTCTCTAGCTGAGGAGTGTGGGCTTCTCATTGGGGGGCTGCTTTGTTACAGAGCACAGGCTCTAAGGCACTTCGCACTTCAGTAGCTGAGGCATGGAGGCCTAGATGCCTCTCAACATGTGGAATCTTCTGGGATCAGGGATCAACTCTGTGTCCCTTGCACTGGCAGACAGATTTTTAACCATTGGCCCACCAAGGAAGTCCTGTCCTTTCATTTATTTAGATCCTCTTTCATACCTTTCAGCAATGTTTTGTAGTTTTCAGTGAATAAATGTTGCACATCTTTTATTAACTTTTTTCTTAGCACTTTATTCTTTCTGATTCTATTAAGTGGAATTTTTCTTCATCTCATCTGCAAATTGTTGTTTGCAAGTATATGGAAGTACTAATACGTGGATTTTTGTCTGTTGACTTTCTATCACAAAAACTTGCTGAACTCATATTAGTTTTCATTGTTTTTTAGGATTCCTTAGAATTTTTTACACAAAAGATTGTTATGTTACTTGTGAGTAGAGATGGTTTTACTTCTGCCTTTACGATCTATATGCCTTTTCTTTTTTCTGTCTAATTGCCCTGGCTTGAATCTCTAATACAGTATTGAATAGAAGTGGTGAGAGAAGGCATCCTTGTTTTGTTTCTATCTTAGTGGGAAAGTACTGAGTCTTTTTAGCGTTAAGTATGATTTTGTGGGCTTTTCATGGACGCCTTTCCGAAGATTAAGAAAGTTCCCTTCCACTTGTTTGTTGATTGTTTTTCACATGAAAATACATTGTATTTTGTCTAACTCTTATTCTACATCTGTTGGTACAATCATATGAATCTTTTTCCTTTGTTCTGTTTTATATGGTGTTTTACACTGATTCTTTTTCAGATGTTACACGAACCTTACATTCCAAGATAAATCTCACTTCTTACAGTATGTAATCATTTTTAAAAATCATGTTGCTGGATTTGATTTGCTAGCATTCTTATATCTATATTCATAAGGGATATTGGCCTGTAGTATTCTTTTATTGTGGTGTCTTTGTTGAGTTTTGGAACCAAGGCATCATTGACCTCATGGAATGAGGTGGTAAATGATCCTGTCTATTTTTCGGAAGAGTATGTGAAGGGTTTGTAGCAACTCATCTTTCAATGTTTGGTTTAATTCACCAGTGAACTAGCTGGGCTTTGGCTTTCCTTTGTGGGTAATACTTTTCATTAGTAATTCAACTTCTGTACCTATTATAAGTCTATCCAGATGTTCTATTTATTCCTGAATCCATTTCAGTCATCTATGAAATAGATTCTTTATCAAGGTACCTAATTTGCTGGCACCCTAACTATAGTATTTATTTATGGTCCGTTTTGTTTCTGTAAGGTT
>SJYC01101192.1:0-21763 GCA_006408675.1 Madoqua kirkii
ACAACAGTCTGGTTCCAAATAGGAAAAGGAGTACGTCAAGGCTGTCTATTGTCACCCTGCTTATTTAACTTCTATGCAAAGTACATCACGAGAAACGCTGGACTAGAAGAAACACAGGCTGGAGTCAAGATTGCTGGGAGAAATATCAATAACCTCAGATATGCAGACGACACCACCCTTATGGTAGAAAATGAAGAAGAATTAAAGAGCTTCTTGATAAAAGTGAAAGGAGACTGGAAAAGTTGGTTTAAAGCTCAACATTCAGAAAATCATCTGGTCCCATCACTTCATGGGAAATAGATGGGGAAACAGTGGAAACAATGGCTGACTTTATTTTTCTGGGCTCCAAAATCACTGCAGATGGTGACTGCAGACATGAAATTAAAAGACGCTTACTTCTTGGAAGGAAAGTTATGACTAACCTAGATAGCATATTAAAAAGCAGGAACATTACTTTGCCAAGAAAGGTCCATCTAGTGAAGGCTATGGTTTTTCCAGTGGTCATGTATGGATGTGAGAGTTGAAATATAAAGAAAGCTGAGCACTGAAGAACTGATACTTTTCAACTGTGGTGTGGAGAAGACTCTTGAGAGTCCCTTGGAGTGCAATGAGATCCAACCAATCCATTCTGAAGGAGATCAGTCCTGGGTGTTCATTGGAAGGAATAATGTTGAAGCTGAAACTCCAATACTTTGGCCACCTCATGCGAAGAGCTGACTTATTTGAAAAGACCCTGATGCTGGGAAAGATTGAGGGCAGGAGGAGAAGGGGGCGACAGAGGATGAGATGGTTGGATGGCATCACCAACTTGATGGACATGGGTTTGGGGGGACTCCAGGAGTTGGTGATGGATAGGGAGGCCTGGTGTGCTGCGGTTCACGGGGTTGCAAAGAGTCAGACACTACTAAGCGACAACTCAACTGAACTGCACAGACAAGAAGGCCTTATGAAAACTGGCAGAGACTGAAGTAATGTAACTACAAGCAAGTAATGCTAGGACAGCCAGCAGAAGCTGGATGAGGCAAGGAAAGATTCTCCCATAAATCCTCAGGAGGGAGCCTTCTTGACACTTGCTTTCTGTCTTCTGGCCTCCAGAACTGTGGGAGAATACCTTTCTGTTGTTGTAAACCACCAACTTTGTGTTAACTTGTTAGAGCAGTCACAGGAAACTAATACAGCACTTATCTTGTCTATTTCTATTACTTTAGGAAGTTGCCCTGAAATTCTTTGCCTGTATACTGGAGCATGCAGACTCTTCATGGACATAGTTAACATCACTCCCTGCTCCTCCTAAGTGGGCTGGACTTTGCTCCTCAGTATATCAATTCCCATTTTCTCTCATGGGCCCAAGCTCTTGACACTTCTCCTGTAGGGACCTTTAAAACTGGGAGCAGGCCAAGATGCTACATTCACCAAAGGGCCAATTTATGGAAAATCAATTTGCTGAAAGTCAATTTTTCAAAAAATCAATTTGCTGAAGACAGAATTTGCCAGATGACCAATATACCAAATTTACTAATTTAAGAAATGTCTGTTTGTTTGGTGATAATGACGTGTGCAGCTATTGGGTGGTATAATTTTTAAGTTTCTAAAGATTTCTGTGAAGTGTTAGCTGACTGTTGTGTTTCCTGGCAGCCCCCTAAGGAAGGCCCAGCTCCCTGAATGCTGAGGTCGCAGGGTGCAGCTAGTCTTTTGTGAGTGTATCCAAGCCCTGGTCCTGGCTAGGGTGCCATTCCTCTGCCTGGCTCCAGTCAGCACAGCATCAGATCAGCGACTGGGCTTCCACTCTGATTTCTCACTCTGCATTTCTGTTCTTGGGAATGCCTCTCACCTTCTTGAAAGCTCAGCTATGCATTTAAAGGTTGTTTGTAATATTTGCCCAGTCTTTCTAAGGCTTGTGTGGAGAGGGATGGGGTGGGGTAAAAGATGTCTGAGGTCTCTAGGGTTGAAACGGAGCCTGCCGTGCCCTTTTTGTGGACAAGGAAGCTGAGGCTGGCATCAGGAAATCCACCCTACAACAGTCCTGCAGTCACTGGGGTGCAGCTGAGATGTGACCCTGGGTATCCCTCCTCAGGGCTTCCCAGATGGCGCTAGTGGTAAAGAACCCACCTGCCAATGAAGGTAGACATAAGAGATGTGGGTTCAATCCCGGGTTGGGAAGATCTCCAGGAGGACGACACAGCAACCCACTCCATATTCTTGCCTGGAGAATCTCATGGACAGAGGAGACTGGTGGGCTATGGCCCATAAGGTCACAAAGAGTCGGACACAACTAAGGCAACTTAGCATGCACACACTGCCTCCTGATTCAAAGGATCTTCCTTTGAATATTTAAATCCTCATCACGGTCCACAGAGTGGCTTTGAGGAGGAGGGGCTCTGAGCCTCCTGTGGCTCCAGGGCTCTCTAGTTGGTTAGATGGGTAGATGACTCTACCCATCGCAGAAACCCTGGCACATATGATATGCATTTTCGGTAGATTGTCACTGCAGGTGTGACACTCAGTACTCATGCAGTTTGCAGATGAGTAACTGAGGCTCAGGGTGGCAAAAACAGCCTCTCCCTTCCCCTGCTTGGCGAATGGCAGAGCTGGAATGCTCACCCAGTCTCCTGAGTCCTCCGAAGCTGGCGGTGTCCATAGTGATATGTGTTTCCACTCTCACATTCTGGTACAAGATGACCCGTGAGTCAGAGGGTGGAGGGCAGGGGGTGGGGCCAGGCCTGAGCCAGCGCTGCAGCTCAGGGCAGCCTGGCCTGGAGAGAGATGGCTGTGGTTCCCTACACCTTGGTGGGGCCACCACCATTGGTGAGTGGGGATGCCTCTTATGGCCCCGAGAGAGCAGAAACCTCTCCAGGCTTCCAGCCATGGAACCCATGTGGGGACTTCGAATTCCAGTTGGAAGCCTCCTCCAACCCCCACTGCCACCAAGGTGTCTGGGGAAAGCAGCCTAGTGCTGAGCTTTCACTGGGTCTCAGTCTCCTGGCATATAGAACAGGGTAGGATCGCCTGCCCAGTCTTCTCTTAAGTCCAGGCTTTGCTGTGCCTGGTTTCCCCACTCCTGAAAAGGTGTTAGTGCAGAGACCATGGGCAACAACTGTCAGGAACCTCCCAGAATTAGTGGGGGGATCACCAGAGCTGGAAACAGATGGACCAGAGCTGATGTTGGGAATGGCCAACAGCTTCAACGCTGCTTGTCCACTTGGGCATCTTGGTTGTGATTACCTGTGTTAAGAAAGATCCTGAGAATTCATCTGGGCTCAGAGAGCAGTGGGGGCTGCAAGTGATTACAACAATGCCCTCCTCGGAGGGCACGGGTGACTCTATGTAAGTGCCAGCTTCGCTGCCCACCTCGTCGCCACGGATGGCTGTGATGAAGGTATAGCAAGAAGAAAAGGGCCCACAGGCCCAGATCTCCCGGCCCCAGCCTGGCACCCCGTGGAACCACCCCAGCTGGTTCTTGGGCCTCTTCTTCCGAGTAGTGGCAGGCTCCGCTGAGCTGGCTCCGTCTCGGGCATGCGGGTTAATGTGTTGTTACATATTGCATGAGGCAGCTTGCTGAGAAAGCACCCGAGATTGTTGCTTACAGGCAACCCAGCCCCTGGACTCAATGCCCAGAGGGTCCCATTAGCTCGGCTCTTGGGTCGATCGCACCTTGGAAAGGCCTGGCCAGACCGAGCCTGAGGTCCTCCCTGAACACTTAGTGTTGGAGGAACAGGCTTCCTGCTTACCGCAGGCCATTGCTCCGGGCACCTGAGCTATTGCTCTGGGAGGCAGAGCCCAGCTATGCCCAGCTGGCAGCCCAGAGCAAGGGGAATGTGGGAGCTGCCTCTGAACCCCCATCCCCTTGGAGTGGTAGCCACAGGCCGCCGTGACCTTCTTTGACCCGCCTTGCCTCACCCACCCCTGCCTGGGGCCACACCCTTCTCTGTCACCCCCAGGCCTCAGGCTTGGCTACCTCAATCAGCTGTTCTTTAAGCCACTGACCCTCACCTTCACCCTGAGCAAGCTCAGGCAACACCTCACAGACTGTCCTCATGGGTGGCTGACACACCAGGCAGATCACACTGGTGGAAGGAGCTCTCACCGGAGAGCTGACGGCAGCTCCATCTCGTCCAGAAGCCTGCACGGCCATCTCTGTGGCCTGCAGGGCCCTGCCAGGGTGATCCTGCCTCCTGACTGGTCACCTTTCCCAGAATTGAACCTGCCTTGACCTGGACCTGTTTGGATGAAGAGACAAGTTTGGGGGGGCTTGCTTCCTCATGGTGACACAGGGAGTTCTGGGGCTCCCAGGCCAACTGCTGTCCCCTCAGGCTTGCCCTCTGGCCATCTCTGTGAAGCATGGGTGTCCCATGCAGGCTGGAGAGAGGTCTGCAGGGCTGCATTTAGCGGACCCATGGGGGACACTTCACCTCCACTGGCAGTCGCTGTACCATGAGGGGTCTGGGCTGCCTGGATGGCTGTGAGGGGGTGATGGGCCTGTGCCTGGCAGAGGGGGCGGCCTTCAGAGTTCCTTCTTCAGTGTGGGCCTGTGCCTACCTGCACCCCCCACACAGTGAGCCCCTCTGGGCCCGCCCCTGCCTAGATGTGACAAGGGGTCCCCACAGCATTCTCGGGTCTACCCTAGGGTGCTCACACTCTTCTGAAAGTCTGGGGTTAAGCTCTCCAGCTGGCTTCTCTGAGCTGGTGTTTCCGAGGAAGGGACCTTGACCTCTGAATCATGCGAGGTTCACCCTCAGCCCAAAACAGGCAGTGGTGTGAGCTGGGGGTGAAGGAAGGAGAACACAGCTAAGGCACCTGCTTGTATAGCTGAGACATGGGCTTCTGCACGGAGCTGACCGGCGCCCCTGGTCCCTACCCATAGCGAAGCCCTGAGACCAGCTGCCTCACCACTTTGCACAGGCCCGCTGTCTCCTAGGCCTGGTCTGGCCCTGGGTGCCAGGGGCAGCCCCCTCAGCCACCCCTCAGCCTCCACCCTCCAGCTGAGCCAGCACAGGGAGCCAAACTTTCTGGAATCAGGAGTCCCAGAGAAATTTTCTGCTCTTGCCCCATCCCCAGCTCCAGTGAATGAAATGAGGTCACAAGCAAAAACCACACAGGCCTCTATCAACTCCCTGTCCTTGGAGTTACCACAGGGGTCTGTGGAAACAGGATGCCAGCCCCTGGCCCAGCAATGTGGAGGAAGGTGCAGGTGGTCATCATTACCCCCTCATTTCTTTCCCGACAGGAGCACTGTCAATAAACGTGTCTTCATATATCACTGCACTGCACTACAGAGGGGACCCGGTGAGAGGCAGCTAAATGCGAGGAGCTGACAGACACGAACCTCCCGGCCTGGCGAGTCTCCAAGTTCCAGACAGCAGGCCCAGATGAGGGGCGGGGATGAGGGACAAAGAGCCCCCTGGCCCCACTGGGTCCACAGAGTGTCCAAAGGTCACGGTAGTGGGGAGGGTGCTGTGACCCTCGTGCTCCAACTGTACGAAGGGACCTACTCAAGGCTGCCACAGCCAGCTGGGCTGGACCAGGCTGGGGATCCCTGAGTCGTGAGCCACTGCCTCTCTGATGCCCGGCCTGGCCTGGCCTGGCTTCCGCTCTTCACAACTGGTCACCTCGATGGCCCAGGGCTTGTGTGTCTCATGGGCCTTTCAGCACCTTCACAGCCTGGAGCCGGCCGGCTATTGGGTACGGTGATGCTGAGAGGGTGGGCTTAGCACCCGAGCCTGGCACTGGCCACAAGGAAACCAGGTTCTCCTCCGGCTGCTGCTGTTGGCAGCGGTTTCTGTGGGAATAAGGACAGCATCCTGCCGGAGGCCCAGGGATGAGGAAGGTGCAGGTGGTCATCATTACCCCCTCATTTCTTTCCCGACAGGAGCACTGTCAATAAACGTGTCTTCATATATCACTGCACTGCACTACAGAGGGGACCCGGTGAGAGGCAGCTAAATGCGAGGAGCTGACAGACACGAACCTCCCGGCCTGGCGAGTCTCCAAGTTCCAGACAGCAGGCCCAGATGAGGGGCGGGGATGAGGGACAAAGAGCCCCCTGGCCCCACTGGGTCCACAGAGTGTCCAAAGGTCACGGTAGTGGGGAGGGTGCTGTGACCCTCGTGCTCCAACTGTACGAAGGGACCTACTCAAGGCTGCCACAGCCAGCTGGGCTGGACCAGGCTGGGGATCCCTGAGTCGTGAGCCACTGCCTCTCTGATGCCCGGCCTGGCCTGGCCTGGCTTCCGCTCTTCACAACTGGTCACCTCGATGGCCCAGGGCTTGTGTGTCTCATGGGCCTTCCAGCACCTTCACAGCCTGGAGCCGGCCGGCTATTGGGTACGGTGATGCTGAGAGGGTGGGCTTAGCACCCGAGCCTGGCACTGGCCACAAGGAAACCAGGTTCTCCTCCGGCTGCTGCTGTTGGCAGCGGTTTCTGTGGGAATAAGGACAGCATCCTGCCGGAGGCCCAGGGAGGAGAGTCACGTGACGGCTGCGGAGCTGAGCTGGGCAACCCTTAGCTCCAAGACCATGGAGGACACTTTGCCTCAGAGCTGGCAGGCAGGTCCCTTCTAGCGGGCCTGGCCAGAGATCTCTTGGGCAGGCCTCGTCCCTCCTGTCCTTCATCTTATGCACTGCCGGCCTTCTGAGCACGGCAGAAACGTCTCCCCACGGCCACCTGCCAGGCCCCCGAAGCCCTTCTGGGAGCTGTCCCTGAGTGCCCTGCTGAGCACACACACGGCCCAGCTCACACTCTGCCAGGGATGCGGGTGCTGGTGCAGCTCCCCAATAAGCTTCTCTAGGCAGGGCCTCGGCCACAGTCTGTGACACGCTGAGCAAGGGGCTCACAGAAGGACAAAGGCAAAGGCAGCCATGAGGCCCACGTTCTCAGAGCTCAGGGCCTCATCTGGTCCCCCCACACTCACCTTGTCCTTGCTACACCCATGGGGAGATGGGTGGAGGGAGGTGGGATCTCAGGCCTCGGGCCACAGAGAGGACTGAGGCCTAGGCCCTGGCTCCTGCCGCCAATCACGCTCTTTGCCCACTCATGAGGGCCACTGTGGGGAATGGCCACCCTTTGGAGATTATGAAAAGCAGAGGCTGGATATCCCAGTCTCCTACTCTATCACTCCATGTCCCCTCCACGCAGGGGCTCTGAGACACCAGGGTCCCAGGGAAGTCCCGCCAGCAGACTGTGCTCTGAGGGGCCCAGGCTCACCCACAGCCCAGTGCGCGAGCACTCTCAAATCCTGTGCTGGACCTGGGTGGGATTGAGCCTCCTTCCTTCTCCTTCCCAGGCTGGGGCCCAGGTCTGAGGCCCCTGCCTCTCTCCTGGCTGCCTTTCCTTCCAGCCCCTGTGCTAATAGGGAGAACTTCCATTAAGGCTGATGACAGGAACTGCCACCCAGGAGACACCCTTTGATCTCAGGGCAGCAGCAGGAAGCAAAGGGTCAAGGAGTGTTGCCCTTCTAACAGATACCAGTGTTGAGCGGTTTCCTGACTATCCTGGACGTGGGGATGGCAGGTGAGGGGACAGGAGGGCAGGGCTATGGGGGCAGACCTCTGACCTGAATGGGACTGTGTGCAGAGGAAGAGGCCAGTCCAAGGAGGTCCTGAGGGTACCCCAGAGCAAGCTCAGTGCACCCTAGTATCCCTTGACCAATCATGAGGGCTGTCAGCTCTGGGAGGCTGGGCTGATCATTTTTCAGAATCTCTCTTGGAATTCTCCCTGCCCTTGCCACAGTTACAACCCTTAGGAGACAACGAGCTGGACTGAGACTCCCTTAAAACACTTCCGGCACAGTGATGCCTCCAGGCTGCCAGTCCTGACCAGCAGGGACCCCTCAGCTGCCCCCACCTCAGCTTCCTTCTTGAGAAATCTGAGGCTTCCCCAATCCGTTGAGCCGAGGTCTGAACACCCTCCTGATGCAGTCTGCATTTAAGGGAAGCCCTAAAGGAGGCCTGAAGAAGTCAGGGATCCCAGACTCCAAGCTGGCAGGATGCTCTGAGCCATGAAGCGTTTCTCAGGGAGGAACATTCTTGAGAAATGTTCCTCCTCAGGGAGGGACACTTCCTGCCCGACAGCCCATGGTATCATAAACAACGGGCCCAGTTTGCTTGACTGGAGTCCTGGACTCATTTCCAAGAAGAAAGTTGCTCAGAGACCTCCCTGGTGCTCCAATGGCTAAGACTCTGCACTCCCAATGCATGGGGCCCAGATTCGATCCCTGGTCAGGGAACCAGACCCCACGTGCTGCAACTAAGAGCTCGGCACAGCTGCTGTTGTTTCGTCGCTCAGTCACGTCCAACTCTTTGTGACTCCATGGTCTGTAGCCCTCCAGGATCCTCTGTTCATAAGATTCTCCCGGCAAGAGTGCTGGATGGGCTGCCAGGCCCTCTTCCCGGCTATCTTCCCGACCCAGGATTGAACCCACATCTCCAGCAATGCAAGCGGATTCCTTACCGCTGAGCCATACTGCAATTAAAAGATCCTACATGCTGCAACAAAGATTGAAGATCCTGTGTGCTGCAACTAAGACCTGGCACAGACAAAATAAATAAATATTTTTTTTTAATTAAAGAAAAAGAAAAGGAAGTTGCTCAGGCCATTGGCTCAAATTCCTGCCCCTGGCCCTCACCATCCATGGGATCTTGGGAGGGTCAGGACACCTCGAGCCTTGGTTTTCTGCTTTGCAAGGTAGAGATGGGAAGCCTGGAGTTGATGGGAGGCTGAGGGAGGAGATGTGCTCAGGTGTCCCGGCTGTGCAGGGGGCAGAGTGGGGTGGGGGTGAACCTCTGGGTGTGGGGCCAGCACAAGCCTGCAGAAACCCAGCCTGGGAGCACCCGCCTGGTACTCCTGAGTTGATACCCTGGACTCCAGGAAAAGGGAGGGTCAGCAAAACACAGCAACACAGCGCTCGCTGAGACGCAGCGGAAACGTCCCGGGAGGTAAGCGCCAGGCCATAAACGTAGAAAGGAGTCCGGCAAGACCAACTAATGGTCCTTCAGTGGGAGAGACAGACAGCTGGGATTTGCAGGCGGGCTTCCAGATCAATACTTGCGCGCTGATTTGCTGAAGAGGCTTTTATGAAGTTTAAGCAGAGTTCATTGTTAAATACTGTTATGTACAAAGGATGTGGGCTGCCGTATTAATTCCTTTTCTCTTACAGATCAATAATTACATTGCTGATTTGCTTAAAAGGCTCAGGTTGAGGCAGGGGTGAGGGAAGCGGGCCTCACATCTCCAGAGAGCATGGCTGCAGGTCCAGAAAGAACACGCTGTGATCACTAGGGAACAGAAGGGGCCGGGTGACAGAGGGGCATGGGGCAGCCAGTTCAGGGTCCCCTCCAATCCCCGAGCTTCCCTCTCACTCCGTCCTCGCCTCTTCTTCCAGAAGCCCTTCTCTTGAAGCCAGGACAAGAAGGAGGTCCCGGCTCCCTTCACCCTACTCTCAGGACCTCCGTCCTGACCTCCACTGCTCTTTTGGACAGCTCATCCCACGGGTCCAGCTCAGAAGATCCAGGAGAGGAGGCTGTGCCCTGTGAGCCAGGACATAAGGGAGGGAGTGGGCAGGTCCCAGTGGACCAAAGCTGGCAGAGGGGCCAGAGCTGACACAGTTCTCCAACAATGAGGGAGATGATGAGCAACCTGTGCCCCGAGCTGGTGTCACACTCAGGCCGAGGGCAAGCCCTCCTAACAGGGGAGAAGGCAGGACAGGGCGGCCGCAGGCTTTTCTCGGCTTTGACTGTCAGCCTGGATGTTCACGCTTCAGTGTCACAAAGCTAACAGAGCACGGCTTGTCCACTGCTGACTGCTTTCAATTCCGGCCTTGTCTAGCAAAGTGTTTCTAGGCCCCAAACCTGAGGTGGTCTCTATAAGAGCTCTGTAAGGTGGGAGGTAGGCAGGCTTGGGGCTGCTCTTCCCTGGCCCTGCAACGGGGTCCCGGCTGGGCCCCTTTTAACAGCATGGAGGGGGCCCAGTGGGAGGAGCTCAGTCACCTGATGCTGTCCATGCTCAGAAGTGGTAACGCACACTAAAAAGAAAGGAAGGAAGGGAGAGAGGGAGAGAGAAAATAAAGAAAGCAAGCAGTGTGGGAAGCGCCATCTATTACTTCTCTTGTCTAGATGGTCAAGAGGTTTCCTTGTCCAGGTTTGGACTTAGATCATCTGTTGATGACTGGGTAGGGAAGCCCCCTGTCTGAACTCAGAGGTGAAGAGTGCCTATAATTAATCAATAATGTCTGCCATGGGCACGAAATTGGCAGTGGTGGAACATGTGTGATATTTTTAGCTTCACAGGAACCATAGAATCCATTTGGCACCAAGAGTACCACATGGCTTGAGGTCTGGTTTGAAGAATCTTTTTAAAAAGGTTGAGTCCTGGCTGAGGGGGATGCTGGGGTCCTGCCTGACCCCACACATGTACACAGGTGCACGGAGGCTGTCGGCAGGCTATTATGAATTCTAATTCATCTAATAGCCTGGTCAGGAAATAGAAAGGTATATTACAGATCATTAAGTGGGTGAAGGAATTTGACAACCTTTGATCTGAGTCAGGGAAATAGATGGTATGAATTAATTTGCTGGCTTGAGAAGAGAAGAAAAGTCATCCCTCAACAGTGACAGGCAGGGAGTTCAACCCCCAGGGGCCTGGTCCCAGGGAAGGCACGCAGCTGCGCTCCTGGGAGCGGAGGCTGGGATGTGCAAGGCAGGTGTCGGGGTGCCAAGGTGTCCAGTCCAAGGCACAAACCTGTCCCTCACTTCACCATGCTCAGGGCACTGGCTCCCAGAGAATGTCCATTAAAGCAGGAACAGCCATCAGGGACAATATACCCACCAGGCACCCCTGTGTGCCAGGCCTGAGTGCGGTGTCTGGGGCCCATGACACCCAGCAGGGTCCCCAGGGGACTGGCTGCATCTTGGCGGTGTGCTGACCCTGTGGGAGGCCAGGGACAAGGGCCAGGGCTGGGGCTGTGGGCTCACAGATACAATGTCCACTCACACACACTTCTACTGCGGTGGCCAGTAGGTGTTCACAGGGCATCTGCTTGATCTCCCTCCCCTCCCCCCACTCCAGGTGGAACATTCCAGTTTCTCAGGGTCCAAGCCTTGGTGTCTCCCAGTGCCTTTTCCTCCTTTCCCCCACAGCATGGCTTCCAGCAAGACCCTGTGACCTGTACCTTCCTGAACATCAGAATCAGACCTCCACTCACCCCCCTGCCCACCTATCTACCTGAACCCTATCCTCTCTCACTCTGTTCCCGCACCAGCCCGTGCCTGTCCTTCTGTGCCCGCCTGCCCTACAGTCTGTCCCTTCCCACAAGCCACAAGTCCTTTGGAGGCTGAAGTCAGAACCCAGCAGTGGCCGTCCTCTTCCCCGCAGCAGCTTCTTGGACCTTGCCCTGCTCACCCTCCAGCTCCTGCGCTCCGCTGGCCCTGAGCTCATCTCTAACCCTCCAGGGCATGCCTGGCCCTGGGTCTCCTCCTGCCTGGCACCTCCACACTGCCTTGGTGAACACTGCAGTCCTTTGGGCAGGATTCTGGTTTGTCACTATGGCATCTGAGTGCCCAGAGCTGGGCCTGACTCACAGTGGGCTAGATGATGAGCAACCTGTGCCCCGAGCTGGTGTCACACTCAGGCCGAGGGCAAGCCCTCCTAACAGGGGAGAAGGCAGGACAGGGTGGCCGCAGGCTTTTCTCGGCTTTGACTGTCAGCCTGGATGTTCACGCTTCAGTGTCACAAAGCTAACAGAGCACGGCTTGTCCACTGCTGACTGCTTTCAATTCCGGCCTTGTCTAGCAAAGTGTTTCTAGGCCCCAAACCTGAGGTGGTCTCTATAAGAGCTCTGTAAGGTGGGAGGTAGGCAGGCTTGGGGCTGCTCTTCCCTGGCCCTGCAACGGGGTCCCGGCTGGGCCCCTTTTAACAGCATGGAGGGGGCCCAGTGGGAGGAGCTCAGTCACCTGATGCTGTCCATGCTCAGAAGTGGTAACGCACACTAAAAAGAAAGGAAGGAAGGGAGAGAGGGAGAGAGAAAATAAAGAAAGCAAGCAGTGTGGGAAGCGCCATCTATTACTTCTCTTGTCTAGATGGTCAAGAGGTTTCCTTGTCCAGGTTTGGACTTAGATCATCTGTTGATGACTGGGTAGGGAAGCCCCCTGTCTGAACTCAGAGGTGAAGAGTGCCTATAATTAATCAATAATGTCTGCCATGGGCACGAAATTGGCAGTGGTGGAACATGTGTGATATTTTTAGCTTCACAGGAACCATAGAATCCATTTGGCACCAAGAGTACCACATGGCTTGAGGTCTGGTTTGAAGAATCTTTTTAAAAAGGTTGAGTCCTGGCTGAGGGGGATGCTGGGGTCCTGCCTGACCCCACACATGTACACAGGTGCACGGAGGCTGTCGGCAGGCTATTATGAATTCTAATTCATCTAATAGCCTGGTCAGGAAATAGAAAGGTATATTACAGATCATTAAGTGGGTGAAGGAATTTGACAACCTTTGATCCGAGTCGGGGAAATAGATGGTATGAATTAATTTGCTGGCTTGAGAAGAGAAGAAAAGTCATCCCTCAACAGTGACAGGCAGGGAGTTCAACCCCCAGGGGCCTGGTCCCAGGGAAGGCACGCAGCTGTGCTCCTGGGAGCGGAGGCTGGGATGTGCAAGGCAGGTGTCGGAGTGCCAAGGTGTCCAGTCCAAGGCACAAACCTGTCCCTCACTTCACCATGCTCAGGGCACTGGCTCCCAGAGAATGTCCATTAAAGCAGGAACAGCCATCAGGGACAATATACCCACCAGGCACCCCTGTGTGCCAGGCCTGAGTGCGGTGTCTGGGGCCCATGACACCCAGCAGGGTCCCCAGGGGACTGGCTGCATCTTGGGGGTGTGCTGACCCTGTGGGAGGCCAGGGACAAGGGCCAGGGCTGGGGCTGTGGGCTCACAGATACAATGTCCACTCACACACACTTCTACTGCGGTGGCCAGTAGGTGTTCACAGGGCATCTGCTTGATCTCCCTCCCCTCCCCCCACTCCAGGTGGAACATCCAGTTTCTCAGGGTCCAAGCCTTGGTGTCTCCCAGTGCCTTTTCCTCCTTTCCCCCACAGCATGGCTTCCAGCAAGACCCTGTGACCTGTACCTTCCTGAACATCAGAATCAGACCTCCACTCACCCCCCTGCCCACCTATCTACCTGAACCCTATCCTCTCTCACTCTGTTCCCGCACCAGCCCGTGCCTGTCCTTCTGTGCCCGCCTGCCCTACAGTCTGTCCCTTCCCACAAGCCACAAGTCCTTTGGAGGCTGAAGTCAGAACCCAGCAGTGGCCGTCCTCTTCCCCGCAGCAGCTTCTTGGACCTTGCCCTGCTCACCCTCCAGCTCCTGCGCTCCGCTGGCCCTGAGCTCATCTCTAACCCTCCGGGGCATGCCTGGCCCTGGGTCTCCTCCTGCCTGGCACCTCCACACTGCCTTGGTGAACACTGCAGTCCTTTGGGCAGGATTCTGGTTTGTCACTATGGCATCTGAGTGCCCAGAGCTGGGCCTGACTCACAGTGGGCCCTCAGTCAGCGTGTACTGAATGAGAGTGTCCAGGTCTGAACAAGACGCTGCAAGGAGTGCAGCGTGGCCAGGGGAGGGCTGGCCAACGCGAGCCTGAGGCGAGGAGGCAGTAGTCACAGGGGCACAAGCACAGTGTCGTGGAGCCAGGCATCTCCCGGACTGCAGAGAAGAATTTTATTAGCAGAAGTGAGTGGGTATATATCTGGACAAAACTATAACTCAAAAAGATACATGCATCTCGATGTTCAAAGCAGCACTATTCATGATAGCCGAGACATGGAAACAACCTAAACGTCTACCGACAGATGAATGGATAAAGAAGATGTAGTGCATACATACAATGGAATACTACTCAGCCATACCAAGAAGGGAATGGTCCATTTGCACCAGTATGGATGCAGCTGTAGTGGTAAAGAACACACCTGCCGATGCAGGAGACATAAGAGACCTGGATTCAATCCCTGGGTTGGGAAGATCCCCTGGAGGAGGACATGGCAACCCACTCCAGTATTCTTCCCTGGAGAATCCCATGGACAGAGGTGCCTGGCAGACTATAGTCCACGAGGCTGCAAAGAGCTGGTCAGGATTGAAGCAACTTAGCATGCATGCACACAGATGCAATTAGAAATTCTCATTCTAAGTGAAGTAAGTCAGAAAGAAGAAGACAGATACCATATGATATTACTTATATGTGGAATCTCAAATATGACATGAATGAACTTACCTACGAAACAGAAACAGACTCACAGACATAGAGAAGACTTGTGGCTGCTGAGGGAGAAGGGGAGAGAGGTGGATGGTTGGGGTTAGCAGATGTAAAGTCACTCAGTCGTGTCAGACTCTTTGTGACCCCGTGGACTGTAGTCTACTAGGCTCCTCTTTCCATGAGATTTTCCAGGCAAGAGTACTGGAGTGGGTTGCCATTTCCTTCTCCAGGGGATCTTCCTGACTCAGAGACTGAACTCAGATCTCTTGCATTGTAGACAGACGCTTTACCATACGAGCTGCCAGGTAGTAGCAGATGTAAGCTTTTATAATGGACAAACAACAAGGCCCTACTGTATAGCACAGAGGACTATATTCAATATCCTATGATGAAACAGAATGAAAAGAATATATAAAAGAATGTATATACATGTTTAACTGAATCACTTTGCTATAGAGCAGTAATTAACACGATATTGTATATCAACTATATTTCAACAAAAATAAATTTTTAAAAGACACCAAAAAAGGGACAGTGAGAACATTTTGCATTTAGAGGTTTAAGTTGGTGGTGGGCAGGACAGATTGGAGGAAGGGAGAATGCAGGGCAAACCGTGAGGAGGCAGTGCCACGAGCCAGGCAGGAGTGGGAAACGAGTCAGCCAAAGGAGAGTGGGAGTGAGGGAGCTTGTGAGCAATTTTCTGGAAGGTTCTCAGCTTCCCTGCTCACCGGCTGTGTGGACATGTTCCTTTATCTTTCCTTTTTTTTTTTTTTGAATACTAGAGTGGTAGCCTATCCCTTCTCCAGGGGATCTTCCCAACCCAGGAACAGAACCGGGGTCTCCTGCATTGCAGGCACATTCTTTACCAACTGAGCTATCAGGGAAGCCCTCCTTTATCTTTTCCCTCCTCAATTATCTCACCTATAACATGGGCTGACAGTGGGAATCTCTCCAGGGCAGACTGAGGTTCGATGAGGGAGGTGTGCAGAGAACCTGCTCACAGCTCAGGCCTTGCAGGCCGAGCCTCCGCCCCACGCTGCCATGGACCCTGGAAGGAGCCGAGTGCACACCGCACCTCTGAGCTTCCTCCTCCCCTCGGTGCCCCTGTTCTCAGTTGATCTGCTCAGAGGGCAGCGCCTTGACAGGTAATGAGATCTTTCTCTCGAAGAACACCCTGTGCTCAGTGGAAACATGTGCTTAGTATGCAAGGGCGCTGGATCTGTTAGCTTAGAATACATCGTCATGTTGCTGGACTGATTGTTCCTCAAATAGAATTACTTCCTACCATTACCCTCTAAAGAGACAGGCCCCGCGACACAGGCAAGAGGTGCTCGGAGACCAGCGCCAAATCAAATCAAGGACCTGGTTCTTTGGAGATGAGTCTGGCCCTGGGGTCCGCGTGGCATCCACATACATAGGGACTGCCAGGACCCTCAGTGGTGCCACTCTGCTACTCTCCCAGCCCCAAACCAAAGAGACTAGAGCTCCGGCTAGTAGAGCGGTGTGGGGCAGGCTGGCCAATGGGGCTGCTGAGTGAGGGAGGCAGCGGCAGGCAGGCACAAGCAGCACGAAAGAAGGCCTCTGCTGCAGGTACATTTGCTCTGAGTGGAGCCAAATGGATGGTGGCCTCGTGGTCCTGTGCTGCCTGCTCACCTCCCTGACTCCACTGCCCCAAACAGACTAAGCAGCTCAACATGAATGGCATTAATAGTAATCAGACTGCACACTGTCCTAAGGACCTAGATGTATCCCTCATTTCATCCTCACAACAACACTGTAACTGCCCCCATTTTACAGATGAGGAAACAGAAGCACAGGAGGCCACTCAGTCAGCATATGTGGGGCACTGAGCACCTCCAGGGCCCTGTTCTGGGCATCACAACAAATGAGTTGAAGAGTCAAACAGCTGACACATCAGAGTGAAAGGGGGAGACTCACCATCAGTGTGAAAACAAATAACAAGGCCAGCTTGGTTCAGGCGGTGATAAGGATGTACAGAGGGGGACCCCAGGGAGGGACTCTGGTTGGGCTGAAGAGAAAGCCCCGGAGGGGATGTCTGAGTAGGAGGGAAGCAGGTGGCCTGCCGAGACAGGAGATAAAGTGCTCCAAGCAGAAGGTACAGCCAAGCAAAGACCCAGAGGCTGTGTGGATGCGGTGAGGTTGGCGAGGGCAGCCTGGCCGGAGCATCTGATGCAGGCACAGACGGGGGAGAGGAGGTGAAAGGAAGGGGAGCAAGGGCCCATAGAGAGTTCTGCAGGAGTGGGGAGCACGGGTTGTCTTGGCTGCACTGGCAGCTAGTGGTGGGATCAAGCCCCGAAGCAGCGGGACCCAGTGTGCATTTGGGAAGATGATGCTGTGGGGGATGGGTATGGGGTGGGGGTGGGTGAGTTTGCAGGCTGGCTGGACTGGGATGGCAGCTGGGGTGACAGAGTAGACAAATCCTCGAGAGACGGGTCTGAGTGAGGTGTCGCTATGCTGAGCTATCCTGGAGGTGGGCAACAGAGGTTCCTTGGTTGGGTGTGGGGGTGAGGGAATGGTGGTGAGGGGACTCCAAGGGGGTTTGACCTGAGTAGCAGGGTTGGGTCCAGTTCAGACCTGGGGTGGATCTCAGTCTGGTTCTGGGTCCTGAGTACCACATGCTACAGGCGTCAAGGGGATGCAAAGAGTGCGCTTGGCAGGTGAGACTCAGCTGAAGACAGGCGGGGCCTAGGAGACGGGGATCCAGGGAGAGGCGGGGCCGGAGCCTGAGTCCGAATAGCCAGCACACGCTGGCGCGGAGTAGCGGGGCTGAGACCACAGCAGGGCCCTCCTGGCTCTGCCTGCGCTCTGCCAACTCACACAGCTCCACACACAGCTCCCCTCAGCCCTGTGCTGCCCTTCCTTCCCCTGCCTGGGCTGGAGCCCAGGCCCCCCGAGCATATGCCACCCGCCTCCTGCAACCCCCACTAGGACAGGGCCCTGGGGCTGCCTGTCAGAACAGAAAAGGACGCACGTTATCTCATCTGCCACTGTACCCCCATAGCACTTAGCAAGAGTAGACATTCTAAGTGCTTGATCCACTAAATTGATAAACCAGGGCATTTTCTTATCTCATTCCTGCTCAGAAGTGGGCTGGCCCCCACTCACATCAGGGCCCAACATTCAGCATGCTCCATTCTGTGGGGCCCAGCGCACGCGTGCCAGATTAGGATCGCGGTCAATATCTGTTTTATTGTCCTTCCACACCAGCACAGCGGAGAGTGATCGATCGCCCTCCTGGCTGTTGATAAGGCACGCTCTCCGCTCAGGCAGACAAGCCTTCAGGCGCCAGAGCTGAGACCTTGCAGGCTCCTGGCCCCCCACCTCCCCGGCTTCAGAAAGCTCTGCCCTCTGTCAGTGGGCCCTCCAGTCTGGGATGACTCAGAAGGGAGCTCCTGTGATGGGCATCACAGGGTGGGGATACGGCAGCCCTTGGCATCCGATTTGGGACTGGCCTAGGAATGAGGCAGCCCTGGTCATGGCGGAGGATGCTGCTACATGGTGGAGAAGGCCACCCCTCACTGGCCTCCTGGGTGAGATCCACGAGTTCTCATATGCCATCCATCACTGTTGGGCCCTACACCTGAATTAGCATTCAGAAACGCACCCCCCCGCCCACAAGTCATCCTCCCTGTGCACAAGTTTGCCACCTTACCATGCTCAGGGCTGCCCCCTGGAGAGAGCTTCCTGGACCTGTCAGAATAGAGCTCCCTGGACTTCCTCAGTGATCCAGTGGTTAAGACTCCATGCTTCTAATGCAGGGGGTGTAGGTTCGATCCCTAGTCAGGGAACTTAGATTCCACATGCTGGGCTGCATGGCTAAAAAACCACAACAAATAAAACAGAGTAGAGTCCCCTGCCTTGGCCAGGCATGGGGGGTGTGGCACAGCGCAGATTTAGGGGGGGCCTGGAATACAGCAGGGTCTGCTCTCCTCTCAGCTATGGCTCAAGATACTGAGGACCAACCCTTCTTGTTCTGTCTCACTTGTATACTTTTTGCTTCTCCCAGCTCTCCTTGATCCTGGTTGGACAGGATGTGTGCCCCTCTCCTGGGGTTCAAGGCCAGAATTTTGTGGCCTTCTCAGAGCCCCCCACTTTGCCCTGTGCAGACTGGAACTGAGTCAAGGATGGGGATGGTAGAGTCTGACCGGCAGGGGCCCTGGTCCTTCTCCTCACCCCATGTATGCACCAGCAGAGCTGTAGGACTCAACTTGAGGCCTTGGTCAATCCTTAGAGTGACTCAAGAGAAAGATATATTTATTTCCATTTCACAGATGAGGAATTAAGATTCAGAAGCTCCTGGTCCCTTTCTATGAGGGACCTTCTTTGCTCCTGAAAGGAGGACCTTCTCCTTCTTTGCTCCTGAAAGGAGCGTTCCTCTTCCAGGTGGGCCTGCCCCCACGGACAGACACTGAGCATCTCCTGCTCTGTCCAATCCTCCAAGCATCTGGGAAGACCTGTGGTATGTTGGCCTCCAGGGTCTGCGCCCTGAGTGTCCCAGCCGCCATTCAGTACCTGAGGCTGGGTACCAGCATCCCTTTCCTTGGCTGTGACCTTCCCCTGTGTGCGAAAGGGATGTGGGCAGAGGCAGCACACGGTGCCTTTACTTGAAGCTGTAAGGGCCCCTCTGCATATCTGCACAGCTGGGAGGCAGGAGGCTCCCATGGCTTGTTCCAAAGTGAGCTGCTGTGGGTCTCACCCTCTGCTCAGGGCGACAGTCCAGTTCCGACAGCACTGGCCAGTGACAGCATTAGCTAAGGTACCTGGAGTCTCTGCCGAGTCTCCCATCCAGGGGCCTGGATTCTCCAAGCCAAACGGGATGAAGACAAGATCCCAGGAGGAATTTCTGAGTAGAAAGACCCCCTTGGAGCTCATTAAGAGGCCTGGTCTTTTCACCTCGTGGCTCTGTCCCCCTCAGAAGCCCCTCTTCCCTCTCCCTGTCCCCACTGCACCCTGCTGCTTCTCGCTGGAACAATCACGTCCATTAGTTGTCATAGCAACCAAGACAGGGCGAAGTCATTTTCTAGAGGGCCCTGTGCAAATTATGGCATTACACCAACTTATTGCCAATCTTTTTAATTAAAACATTTTGCTTTCAACTCTACTAATGGCAGAGATCAGTAAACAGGGAAGATTGAATTACTGATATTGAGGCTCCCACATCTCTTAAAAGGCTTAATTACTGGTGGGACCACAGTGAGGCCAGAGAGAGGTTGCTAACAAGCAGGTGGGCCTCACCCATGAAGAGGCCAGCCCTGTGAAGGTAACAAAACAAAGCCCAGAGCACTGAAAAGATACATATTACAAAAAAATATTTTTTTTAAGAACTCTTAAAGGATATAAAAAGCTGCTAGAGTTATGGCTACAATTCAGCTTCCAGAAACTATATCACATTGCTGGCTGCTCAGTTTGTGTTTAATTAAATTGCCTGGCCTGACACCTGGAGGCAGAACCCTGTGTCCATGCATCCATGGTGTGTGGCTGATGGTAAGGGGGCCACTTGCTTCAAAGGCCCCTCCCAACTCTCCTCCTGCAGTTAACATCCATCTAACCAAAGTCCCCAGGGAGCACTTTCCCGCCCAGCAGGCCCCATCAGGGTGGCTAGAAGCCGCTCAGCACGAAATGCCCTCAGATGGGCCTCATTTAGTGAAGAGAAAACAAAGGCCCCAGAGAGGAGGTCACACTGAGGCTCCTTCTGTGTATAATGAATTGTGCTAATTACAGTAATCTCCTTCATCTCCTCCAGGATCTATAATGGCCAGGTAGGAATGAGTAGCTATTTTTAAATGGAAATTTTCTGTTAATTAAAACTGCTTCAAGTGTGTGTCTGTGTGTGTATATATGTGTGCATGTATGTGCTGTGTAAAAGTGTAGGTGTTTGTGAGGTGTGTACGTGCAGTAGTGTACTTGTAGCACAAACTTGAGCACAGGACACTTCTGGATTCTTTCCTCCTGAGGGTTCAGGACAGTTAGGTTCCTCCAACAGAGCAGATCTTGGTTCCCATGAATGCAGTGGACATCACAGATGCACCTAAAATCAGATCATAGGGAAAGGTACAGGGGAACTTCCTTGGAAGTCCAGTAGTTGAGACTTCACCTTCCGAAAAATGGAGGGTGCAGGTTTGGTCCCTGGTCCGGAAACTGGGATCCCTTGCGGCCAAAAGGCCAAACCATGAAACAGAAACAATGTTGTCACAGATTCAATAAATACTTTGAAAATGGTCCACATAAAAAGTCTTAAAAAAAAAAAAAAAAAGGAAGAGGGCTAAAACATATGCCCAGAAAATCTTAGACCAAAATGTCAAAAAAAGTTGACATGGCAATAGTAATTTCAGACACACAGAATGCAAGGCAGACAGCAATACTGAAGATAAACCACAGTTATGTCTGCCAGTATGACTCACTGACCAGGGACTTGTGTGAACTTAATAATATGATGTTGCAAATTAGTAATAATTTGCATAAAACTAACAAATTTGCCCTTCAATGGAAATTTGAAATATTTAAAAATCAGAAATGGACAGATAGCTCAAGGAGAAAACATTAGTAAATAAAAGGAAAAGTCTCATGAATGTTCAGAGGATTGATACAGCTTAAGAAGGCTGAGCACAAGAGAACTGATGCTTTTGAACAATGGTGCTGGAGAAGACTCTTGAGGGTTCCTTGGGCAGCAAGGAGATCAGAACAGTCAATCCTAAGGGAAATTCACCCTGAATATCCATTGGAAGGACTGATGCTGAGGCTGAAGCTCCGGTACTTTGGTTACGTGACCACTTTGGCCACTCCAATAGTTTGGCAAAGAGCCAACTCATTGGCAAAGACTCTGATGCTGGGAAAGATTGAGGGCAGGAGAAGAAGGGGTGACAGAATATGAGATGGTTGGATGGCATCACCGACTCAATGGACATGAGTTTGAGCAAACTCTGGGAGAGAGTGAAGGATAGGGAAGCCTGGTGTGCTGCAGTCCATGGGGTCACAAAGAGTCAGACACAATTGAGTGATTGAACACTCTGACCACAGTGTGGTAAGCTGGAAATCAACTTATGAAGTACTTGCATAAAACTGTGCTTGGAAATTTATAAATATACTCCTAATTGACTGAACTCAAGATGAAATTTCAAACCATTCAGCATAGTAGGGCAGGATATAATATATAAATTACTATATATTGTGGAATATAAAACTTGTGCAACTCAGCTAAATCAGTAGTTAGAGGAAAATGTATAGCCTTGAATACATTCATTGAACAAGAAGGAAAATTCTAAAATTTTTAAATCAAAAAAACCAGGAAACGCAAGTAAAGAAGGGCTAAAAGGCTGAGATTAATAAAAACTTTTTAAAAGAAACAATCACAAATAAGGCTGAAAGCTATTTCTACTTTTTAAAATACTAATGAAATTGATGAGGAGGGAAGAAACTCTGTTTTGAGAACCCAGGCACCTTGGTGCCCCCTTTTTCCTGTCCCTCCAGTCCTGGTCTCTGACCCAGGCAGAGATAAG